>SZWC01005339.1:128451-157151 GCA_023375785.1 Penium margaritaceum
CCTCCTCCTCTTCCTCCTCCTCCTCCTCCCCCTCCCCCTCCTTGCTCTCCCCTCCTGTGGCTCTCTGCCTTCCCCAATGCTCTCTCCTGTCTGCTGTGAATGTTCCAAGTTGTTAATCCGGGGAGAAACTGGTATGTGCAGAATGCTGGTGTGCGCTCTCATTGGCGGCGGAGCTGCGCAGCACAACGGTCAGCATTCGCAGCTAGGCCTCGAGGTCCGTGACGCAACCCTGTATCTAACTTCCCTCACATTTGTCGTCTTTGACAGCGTAGGCTCTGGGGACAGCAGCAGGAGGAGGAGCAGCAGGAGTAGGAGCACAAGGATGAGGAGGATGGAGATGTGGTTTTGGGCTGACAGGGGAGAGGGGGAGATGGGGAGAGGGGCAGGGTGGAGGGGGAAGGGGTGGTGGGACATCTGAATGGGATGGGAGAGGAATGCAGAATCATGCTTTGTACCTACGGAATGGGAATGAGGGAGTGTGCACCCCGTCACTTTCACAGTGGGTTCATCGTACTCCCACGTCAACTAGAGTTGATGGCGGGCGACTGGGTCTGTGTGCATCAGTACAAAACAGACAGTTCTTAGCACTGAACATGTCGACGACCAGCAAATCTTGGCAAGCATTGAAGCAACACAAGTCTGTTGTGCAAGTTCAGCCACATCATATGCACTTCTGCGTGTACCGACTCGACAGACTTCGTCTTCAGACTCTTCTCTCCGGCTGCCCAAATTCCTGACTTATCAGGCACGTAGGAGTGGAAGACAGATCTAGGTGTGCCACTCTCTTTGAGGACCCTGGCTCTGCGCATGGTGCTCCAGTCGCCTGTTGCCCGACCTTGCCGTACTGCGGTGCCATGTCTCAAGCGTGCTCTCGTCCGCATGCAGGTCAGCTGTAGGGCTGCCAGCGTCCTGTCGCACGTGTTGAACGACAACAAGGCCTGCAAGGAGAAGGTACGGGGAAAAGAGGTTGCGGTTGCAGCGGCAGGGGGCGGAGGGTCTGTTGCTGCTTTGCCGATGCAGCTGTGCGAATTGAACGGATTCGTGTTCTCGTCTTGGTCCCGGCATGATCTCCTTACCCCCTCCGTGTGTGTGGTGAAGTTGGCCGACGTTGGCCACACTGACTCGGGCTTTGTGCAGCAACTTGAGGGAGTGTGGGGGCTGGTGTGCTGCAGGTTCAGCACCTGCTGGTTTGCCGCAGGTTCAAGATGACGTGAAGGCCAGGCCTCTGGGCAAGCCGGCTTCTTAGCCGGTCAACTTGCACTATACCTCCCGGAGCTGCAAAGCAGACAAGAAATACACTGTCCTTTCTCCTCATCGAGACATCTCCAGACAGCAAGGACTGTGGAGCACTGCTGCATGATCTGCAACCATCCGTTGTGCGACTGCCTCCACGTGTCTCATCGCCGTGCTGGGTCGACCTGTCCCTGCCCCCCTGTTTGGTGCCGCAGGTGTTGCACATTCCGCTCGAGATCCCGACTTCGGCCCTCGCCCCTCCAGAGCTGCTAATGCCGCGCGTGATGCGGTACCTCGCTGAGGCCCTCCCTCCCCTTCCTACCATGGCGCATGGAGGCCACGCCCACAGCAGCCACTCCCACCAGCCCTACCACCAGCAGCAGCAGCAGATGCAGCAGCACATGTACGGGAGGGGGGGATCTCAGACTCTGCCTGATCCAGCTCTGGTTTGGCTCCCGCCCATCCTACTCCGTCTGCTGCTGCTGTGGCTCGCACACTGCCCGCCTGCTGTCGCTGCCTTCCTGTCCTCCTCACCCGCACACCTTCCCTATCTGATTGATTTGTGCTCCAATGCTAGCGCCCTCCCGCCACCCTCTTCCCCCTCCTCTGGAGGAGTGGGAGGAGGGGGTCCTCAGTCGTCGTCGCCGCTGCAGCCCAGTCACGGAGTGCACATCTCAGGCCTGGCCGCCATGGTGCTCGGCGCGTGCATCGTCTTTAACGAGGGGCCTGCAGCTGCCTCTGCTGCCCCCGGCGCTGCTGTGCCCGTGGCAGGGATCCCGCCCATGGATGCCTCGACCGTGCTCGACATAGTGGCCCAGCGCATGGGCCTATCCACTCTCTTTGCGCGAGTGGACGCCCTCAAGCGGGACCCTCTCTTCATGGCAGCCGCTGCTCCGGCCCGCTCTCTTGAGCCCCTCACCCGCGCCACAGCAGCAGCAGAGGCAGCAGCTGCTGCGGCGGCAGCGGGAGAGTCGAGCGGCAGGGCGGGCGGGCCCGGCTCTGAGGCCGCGGGAGCGTCCGCAGCAGGTCTGGATGCAGCAGTGGCCCTGGCGGAGTACGTCTACGACCGTGCATTTGTGGCAAGCATGACGGCGCTGGAGGCGGAGATGCGTGCGCGCATCATGCAGCTGTATGCCCAGCCGAGAGGTGCTGGCGGCGCAGCCACTACCGGCGGTGGTGCGGGCGCACAGGTTGGCGGAGTTGTGGGTCCGGATGGAGTTGCAAGGGAGTCAACGGATGGAGGTGGGGTGGCTCCCCTGGAGGGCGAGACAGGTCCTGCGTATGTGGAGCGACTGCAACGGATTATCCACTCTCAGGGGCATGAACTGCAGGTTAGCACAGTTTGTTCAGCGTGACTGCCTTCCTGTCTGTCTGGTTGTTGCGCCCTGTCCACTTTCTCCTTCCCGACTTCCCACTTTCCTATCTCAACTGCCCAGTGCCACGTTCTGGTTGCAAGTGTAAGCTGTGCGCTGGAGTGTATGCGGGGCTTCTTGACAACACCCGCCCCACTCCTCTTTCCCGGTCTCTCTTAGACTCAGTCTTCTCTCTGGCTGTGTCGTGGTGAGTGACATGTACAGCCTTCTGTTATGTTGTCTAGACCATGCTAGTCCATGCAGACATGTCTGCCCACTCTGCTGTGCCTTTGTGCAGACCCTGCGCCACCGAAACGCTGTTCTCGTACAAGAGGCAATGGCGCAGCAGCAGCAGCAGCAGCATCAGCAACCACAGCCGCCGCAAGACGCGCATAGACACGAGCCTCGAGGGCAAGGAGGGGCGGATGATGGGACTTTGGCTTCTTCTGCAGCAGCCCAGCAGCAGCAGTTGCAGCAGCTGCAGCAGCAAATCAAGGGCATGGAGGCTGCAGTTGCCGCTGCAAGAGCAGCAGCAGCAACAGCGGAGGAAACAAGGAAGTCGGCGGAGGCATCAGCAGCGGCAGCTGCAGGGGAGGTTCAAAGACAGAGAGTAGAAATGGAGCGACTGCAGAGGAGTTTGGGGGAGTTGAGGGAAGAGAGGGATGCGCTCGGAAGTGAGGTCCAACACCTCAGACAGGTGGCATCTGACAAGGAGGCAGAACTCCAGGCTTTATCGATGGCTTATGCGGCGCTGGAAAACGAGAAGCTCTCCCTCGACGGAGAACTTTCATCCGAGCGGGGGAAAGCCTGCGCCAGCCAGCTGCAGGTGCAGCAGCTGGAAGGAGAGCTGCAACAACTCCGGGAAGAGCTACATCAACTGCAATCACAGCAAGGGCAGGGAGGCGAAGTGGCGGCATCGGAGGCGGCGCTCGAGGCCGCAAGGCAAGCTGGGAAGGAGGAAGCGGCTGCGGAAAGCGAGGGAGAGCTGAACGACCTTCTTGTATGCCTGGGCCAGGAGGAGAGAAAGGTGGAGGTGTTGCGGTCCCGACTCACTGAGCTGGGTGAGGATGTTGACGTGCTCCTTGAGCTGGCAGGGATTGGTGCAGAGGCAGAGGAGGATGCTGATGCTGCTGAAGCTGCTGGAGGAGCAGATGATGATGACATGACTTTTGATGAGTTTGAAGACAAGTGACTGATTTGAATTCCACAAACCATTGCCGAATTGGCTGCAATTAGTGCTGTGGAATTGTTCAGATGTTGTAGAGGAGAATTGATTTTCTCCTTCAGTGGAGCTACGCCAATCTGGCATTGGAGAAAATTTGTTAGATGCACTGATCTGGCGTCCAAGTGAAGCCATCTTCTTTTCGAAGAATTCCATGAATTTTCTCGATAGTTTGCCTCAAAGCAACTCCAAGAAAGGCTTGTAGACCCTACAAGATGGATACACTCACTATCAGCTGTGGCTTTTGAGTAGTACCAAGTGCAATTCTTATTATCGGCGTTAAATTGAGCGGAAGTGCATGCACACGTTGCATACAGAGACTGGTTCACATTCACGAACAGCACTTCATCAGTCCTTGTACCACCCATGTCCCTGAGAAATTGCTAGGAAGCTTCCTGACCTTGCTGCTGTCGATGTGGCGACACTGTCCAGTCAGTTGCCGCACTAGCAAGCAAGCAGATGCAAGAAACAACAAAGATCAGGCTAGGGACACGCGTAGAGTCTCATAAGCTCCAATAGCTTAGTCATGCAGAGAGAAATGACAACTGACAAGCACACAACATAAATACCTGCAGCGGCACACGGGGGGTGACGCACGCGACAGTGTCAGTTTGTCCTAAAATCGGCTCAAAACCACTGTTTTGGCCGCAACTCTACGCACAGGCATCCAAACTCAACATCGTATGAACCTAGAGATGCAAAATCTTGAGCCGGACGCTACGACTGGTCACACGCACAAGTTCGGCATCGATTGGTGGACAGACAGTGCAAAACATGCGAATCGGGCTCGAGAGCAGGTAGAAACCTAGGCAGCAGGTTGGGGCACCATGCGTTGTTGACAGGGATGGTAAACCGCGGTATTGAGTACCGCGGTACAGAAATACCGCGGTACACGAGTACCGCGGTACTCAATACCGCGGTATACTACTTTTTTGGCAGGTCACTACCGATACCGGTACCGGTACCGCGTTACCAACGGTATTAGTGATGTACCGCGGTATTCGAGACGTACTGCGGTACATGTACCGCCGATGGTAAAACCTAGTTTTTTAATGTGGAAAAAGACGACCGCAGAAAACGTCGTCTGAATTAACTCTGAAATCCACTTCAGAAGTGCAGAACAGGCTAAAAACAGTAATCGTCAATACAATCTTACATGTTTTTCTCTTAGTTGGAAAGTACCGCGATACTGTAACGCGGTATGGTACCGCGGTACAGAAGAGGGGTACCCCTCAAGGTCAGTATCGATACCGTACCGGTACCGCCAAAAAAGTAACGGTACCGCGGTACCGCAATACTGCGGTACAAAACCGCGGTATACCGCGGTATGGGTAGTACCGCTGCCATCCCTTGTTGTTGATGCAGCGTGCGGGCTTCCACGCTCGTTGCTTAAGTCTGCTGCCCCCTCAGTCTGCTGCTCTAGAGACTAAGTCTGGAAGCTCTGGGTTTGTTACTCAAAAGTGCGCGCGCCAGTGTTAGCGCCAGAAAGCAACTGAAAACTGGAAGCCACTGATTAGCAATGAGGAATGAGCAACAATGGGGAACCCCTCCAAGTTCTAGGCCCTCCCCACTAGTGTAAAAGTTGTTACTCAGCTAACCAACCAATCAGAAAACAGTGCTAGACCTATTTTCTGGCAGGCAGGGTTTTCTCGGTGAGCCCTGCCAGACGCTCGACAACCTTAGACCCGGGCGTCGTCCGTTTTGCCTGAAAACTGGAGCATACCATAATACCGATGCTGCGAACACAGTCGAGTGGTCAGAATCAGCTAGAAAAAGAGCTACGAGAAGTTATGGCTGCACGAACCCAGGTAGTGCCTATGACAGTCAATGATGCCAAACAAGGCCATACAACAGAAGACATGGACCCTAGGCATCGCATAATGCTGCAGACGCAATGCCACAGCCAGACACAGTGCTAGGTGCATGGCGACTGCATCCGCAGTGGTAGTGAGTGCCGGCGGCCCGACCACCGAGGAGGGCTGCCGATGAAGCTGAGCACATCGTTGGAGGGAGGAGGCTCCAGCGATGGATGAGTGGGTCTCAGCGTGCGTCGGCTCCACCGAGCGACACTCCAGCGGCGTCAAGTCTCGCCGTCAGTCATCTGCACGTCGATGTACACAAGCCGGGAGGTCACAACAGAGTACAATGAGAGATGCACGAAAACCAAGACTCCCTGATGACTCACAGGCGTAGTGCACATGTGCAGGCAGAGACACAGTCAATGACCAGACTCCCCCAGGCCAGGCAGAGACACAAGCAAGGACAGAGAGAGTCACTCACGGACGCGTGCTGACTGAACTCACAGCCTTCTTGAACGAGTCGTGCTTCAGTGCCTTGGTCAAGAAGTCAGCCAACTGCCGTGCTGTCTCAACCCACACGATGCTGACGCTGCCGTCATGCAACAACGAACGCACATAATGATACTCAACATTGATGTGCTTTGTGCGTGTGTGATGCATGCTGTCATTCTCAATGATGGCCATAGCACTCTCAATGTCATAGTGCAACGTGATGGATGCGACGGACTGGTACAGCTCGGACAACAGACGACGCAACCACACACTCTTACACGCGCTTGAGCCAAGAGCAACGTACTCCGGCTCAGCAGTGCTGCGTGCAATGCATCCCTGTTTGCCACTACGCCAGGACAATGCAGTGCCGCCAATCAGAAAGATCCAGCCTGTGCGACTCTTGCCGTCCGGACTGCCGGCCTAGTCACTATCGGTGTAGCCCACCGCGACAACAGACGGCTGACGGCGGAACATGAGACCTCGCCGAGGAGTCGAGACAACATAGCGCAGTACTCGGATCGCGGCCTCGTAGTGGTGGTGACGCGGCTCCTGAGAGAACTGGGCCAGGAGGTCGACGGCGAACGCGATGTCTGGGCGCGTCGTCGTCGCCAGGAACATCAGTGACCGGATGACTCGCAGGTATGTGGTCACGTCAATTGGCTCCCCCACAACAGCTGGGTCAGGTATCTTTAGCTTTGCCTGGCCATCGGGTGACATGGATGAGGATGCGCTCGGCACGAGTAGCAGGTCCTCCGCAAAGCGGGTGGACAGCATCTGCACATAGATGGCCTGGTGGATGTGCAAGACGCCTTGGGAGCGATCATGCTCGAGTTCCATGCCCAGGAAGACCCTGGCAGACCAAGGTCCTTCATTTGGTAGGCAGCGTGCAGTAGATCCTTGACACGCTGGATGGCAGCCGTGTCTGGCGACGCAATGACCAGATCGTCGATGTACTCGAGAACGGCGGCGAAAGTCTGGCCTCGCGGATTGATAAATAGTACGGGGTCAGCGGTGCTGCGCTCGAGCCTGCCACGAAGGAGCCTGCTGTTGATCTCTTGGTTCCAGCACCGAGGCGACTGCTTCAGGCCATACAGGGCCTTGCGCAGTCGCCAGACTCTCCCAGTGCCATCGTCGAAGCCTGGGGGCTGCACTATGTAGAGCTCCTCACCCTCTAGTGAACCATGGAGAAAAGCATTGCTCACATCCATCTGGTGCAGCTCCCACCCATGCTGGACGACCAGACTGAAGAGTGCCCGGCTAGTGGAGAACCGGCCAAATGGGGCGAAGATCTGGTCGTAATCGACCCCAGGAATCGGGGCAAACCCATTGGCTATAAGGCGGGCCTTGTACTTGTCCAAGGACCCGTCGGGCTTCCACTTGTGCCGAAATATCCACTTGGCGCTGATGGCTTTCCGTCCTGGGGGAAGGTCAACGAGGTCATACACGTGGTGCTGTCGGATAGCTGTGAGCTCATCGGCACAGGCAGCGTCCCAGTGTGCGGCCTCAGGAGAGGCTCGTGCCTTACGTAGGGTGTTTGGGTCCTCCGGGCGTGCTGTGGAGCGGACTGAGAGGGCGTGTGCACCTCGTGCCCCAGGTGGGATGCATGCGAGTGCAGCCACGACAGCGCACCGATGCCCACGATGGAGCATGGCGTGGCCTAGTGCGGAGCCCGGGTGAAGGTCTGCAATGATGGCCAAGGTGGTCAGGCTGAGGGCCTTGGTGCCAGGGTCCCCACTCACGACCGTGGGAGCGGAGGAGACACGTGGAGCCATTGGGTGTCGAAGCGCCACAGAGCGTGGAGTGACGGTCTGCGCGCTCACCGATCGTCTGGGTCGGAGGCTGCCGCCTGGGCCCTGTGTGTAGCGTGGTAGGGCAGGTGATGTCGCTGAGTCCGTCGGGCTGATAGAGGCAGACAGGGTTGCTGGCCCGGAGGGACCAGCGGACGCGACTGGGTCTGCTGGCCTAGAGGGACCAGCGGATGCGACTAGGGTTGCCGGCCCAGAGGGACTAGCGGGCGCGACTGGGGTTGCTGGCCCGGAGGGACCAGCAGACGCGGCTAGGGGTGCCGACGTGCAGGGACGAGCGGATGCGACTGGGGTTGCCGGCCCGGAGGGACCTGCGGGCGCGACTGAGGTTGCTGGTCCGGAGGGACTAGCGGACGCAACTGGGGGTGCCGGCCTGGAGGGACCAGCGGACGCGACTAGAGTTGTCGGCCCGGAAGGACTAGCGGACGCGACCGGGGGTGCCGGCCCGGAGGGACCAGTGGATGTGATTGGGGGTCCCGGCCCGGAGGGACCAGCGGACGCGACTGGAGGTGCCGGCCCGGAGGGACCAGCGGACTCGACTGAGGGTGTTGGCCCGGAGGGACTAGCGGTCGCGACCGGGGGTGCCAGCCCGGAGGGACCAGCGGACGCGACTGGGGGTGCCGGCCCGGAGGGACCAGCGGACGTGACTGGAGGTGCAGGCCCATAGGGACTAGCGAACGCGACGGGGAGTGCCGGCCCATAGGGACCAAGGGACGTGTCATCCGGAAGCGGAAGGACGGAGGACGGACTCACTACTCCCCCACACGACGGGATAGATACGGATGAGCCGGAGCGAATGAGGTCGCAAGGAAACAGGTCCTCGAAGAAAAGAGCATCCCGGGACTCAACGATGTAGTGCCGGGAGGGATCCCAGAAGCGCCTGGCCTTGGACTGACGAGAGACACGGAGGAAGGTGCAGGGGCGTCCGCGAGGGGCGAGCTTGCCGCCCTGCTGCGGGACGGGCAACCACACAATGGCCACGCAGCCCTAGACGCGAGCCGGGCGCAGGTCAGCTCGTTGACCGCACCAATGCTGGTACGGTGTGGACTGGCGGGGAAAGGGACCGTGGGGAATCCGGTTCCAGACCCAGGTCATGTAGGCCATGGCTTCAAAATAGAAGCCATCGGAGAGACCAAACTCAACCCGCATGGTGCGGACGGCATCGGCCATAGTGCGGTTCCACCGTTCGGAGACACCGTTCTGGGAGGGGGTGTAAGACGCCGTCGTTTCATGGCGAATTCCGCGGGAGGTGAGAAAGGTCGTGGCTTCACCCAGGTACTCACCGCCGCGATTGGAGCGAAAGCGGCGGAGAGAGCGGCTACACTCGCGCTTCGCAAGGACAAGCCAGTCCTGGATGGCAGGGGAAACATCGCTCTTCTGCCGAAGGCAGAAGACCTAGCGGTAGCGAGAATAGTCGTCAGTGAGGGTGAGGACGTAGCAACCATGCTCGCCGACGGACTCGGTAGGGAGAGGACCCATGACGTCCGAATGGACAAGGTCGAGGGGGGCAGACGCACGGGAGGAAGACAAGGGATACGTGGAATGATGCATGTTCCCCTGAGCGCAGTCAATGCACTCAGTTGGGCACGAGAGGGGAAAAGTCTCCAGGTCAAGGCCCTTGGCCGGCGGGATGCGAAGCATGCTGTCTACGGCGGCAGAGTGGACATGGCAAAGGCGACGGTGCAAGAGGCGAGTGTGCTGAGGAGAAAGCGTACTGGTGACAAACACATGGCCTGTGGCGGCTGACTGGGAGGGGACGGAAGGAGAGGAAGACAGACGAGGTACATGCCACAGGTTGCCACGGGCGGTGGCATGCAGTACGACAAGACCATACGGACGCAACGACACGGTGCCAACACCGCGCAAGTGCACAACATCCATACTCATGCGGTCAAGGGCAGTGAAGGACAGGAGGCTGAGCTCAAGACCAGGGACGAAGAGGACATCGGTCAGAAAGACGTCACCGGAGGGACCACGGAAACGAACGACGCCAACACCACAGACAAGCAACACCTGGCCAGAGCCTGTCCGGACACCGGAAACATCGCCCACAGGACGGAGCATACTAAAGGCCTCACGATAGGCCGTCATGTAATGCGTGGCCCCGGAGTCGATGATCTAGGTCTCAACGGGGTCCTGGACCGGGGTCGCAAGATCACTAACGGTCACATGGTAGCAAGCAAGGGACACGGACGCGGTGGAAGGAGGTGCGAACCGAGACTGCCAATCGTCAAGCCAAGCAACGTCGTCCTGGGAGGGGGTAGCGGAGACCACGAGAGACGACGAGCCAGACGAAGAAACATGGCATGAATGTAACTCAGTCCCAATCATGTAGGGCTGGACAGGGGAGCAGGAAGTGATGCAACTCGCACTTCCCTGGGGAGGAGGGCGAGGGAGGCCGAGCTGGAGCACGATGAACTGCTCCAGCCGGCACTCGCGAGAGGATGGCCGAGGAGTGCAGACAGATTACGGTTTGATGGCGCCGGATTCTGGGTAGAAGGATGAGTGCGCTGGCGCCAACGGCTGTGGCGGTGGTGTCAGTGCAACCGGTGAAGCAACTAGAGTGGTGGAGCTGCTGGATGAGGCAGAGGAGTCAGAGCCGGCGACAGTCACGGCGGAAGAGGCAAGACGGCACTCGCGCTGGCGACGCATGGTGGCGATGACGCGCGCCTCATCCGTCGGTAGTGGGCACGTGTACCACCCGTGCCCGGGCTGGCCACAATTGTGGCAGACCGAGCTGCTAGCGCTGGACCCGGTCGACTACTCTTCCTGCTTCTGCTGCTGACATTTGCCTTTCTTCGTCCGACGCTTCTTCTTCCCCGACGATGATGAGGTAGCTGTGGTGGGGGAGGCGACGGCCATGGAGGCGACGGAAAGGGAGGCGACGGCCTCCGTCCGGTGGAGTCAGGACTCCAGACGAGCTTCCTCAATGCGGAGGAAGAGCTCGTATGCCCAGGGCAGGAGGGTGCCCTGGGCTGCCATGGTGGAGAGAATGTCGTGAGGGTAGTGGATGAAGACGTCCGAGTACGCTTCGGTGGCGCCGCACTTGATGGTGAGGAGCGCGGCCAAAGGGGGTGGGGCAGATTTCCCGAGGCGACAAAGGATGTCCTCCGCCCGCTGCCAGTAGGAGGTGACCGTCTCGGTCTCCCCCATGTGCAAGGAGTTGAACTCCCGCAACAGGCGGCTAGTCTCAGCGTCGTTGGAAAGTCGATGGGGACGAGTGAGAACGTGCCACGCGGCCGCAGGGTCTGGGGTGGCGCCAGCGGTGAAGTCGCCTAAGAAGGGCTCAAGGGCGAGGCGGGAAGCCGGAGGGTCGACAGGGACAAGAGCCCGGACGACACGACCTGCGTCATACAAGTGGTCGGCCAGGGTGGCGTCATATGGCAGGGTGTAGTATGCCCACAGGCCCTCACCCTGCGCCCAGATGCGGAAGCTGAGCTCCCAGCTTCGGAACTGCTCGTCGGCCTAAAGCGGCGGTGGCGGCGTCTCAAAGTCCTTTTGCCTGCGGCCATTATCCAAAGTGGGGCCAAGGATAGAGGTCACTGTCTGCTGCTGGCGCAGAGTCTGCTGCTGCGCCAGGTATTGCGTGGCAGCAGACACAGCTAGGCTCGCACGCCCTGGAGGGGGAAAGGACGGAGACGCATTGGGGGCAGACTGGGAAACTAACGGTTGCAATGCCACAAGCTGATGCGTCAAGGCGGCGAGCTGTTGCTGAAGAGGAGCGAGGGGGTCAGTGTTATCACAAACGACGTCAAAGGGCTGCTGGCGCCGCTTCTCCTCCTACTGCTGCTGCAGCTTCCGCTGTTGCTACTGCTCCTGTTACTGCTGCTGCTGCTGCTTCTCCTGCTTCTCCTACTATTCCTACTGCTCTTGCTGATGCTGCTACTGCTGCTCTTGTTGCTGCTGCCGCTGCTCTTGCTGGTGCTGCTCTTGCTGGTACTGCTCTTGCTGCTGCTGCTCTTGCTGTTGCTGCTGCTACTGCTACAGCCGCTGCAAGAAAGGGGGGGTGGGCGTCCCACCAACAGAGGAGGACCCCTCCCCAGTGGGGCTACCAGCCATGGTGTGATGCCCTTTGTTTTGTTTTTTCTCTTCTCTTTGGGGTTGCTGACGTCAACAGTAGCGCCTTGCTGAGGACGGTGGACGTTCTACCCACCCTCAGGCTTGCTTCCCCCTTCCCTTGCCCCTTTCTTTGGTTTTTCTTAAGTTGATGACGTCAGTAGTGATGTCAGCATTGACATCAGCAGTGGGATGCTGACATCATTAGTGGCGATTGCTGGGCCCACTGCTGTAGCTGTTGTTGCTCCTGCTGCTGCTGCTGCTGCTACAATTTGCTATTGCTACTACGGCTACTATTTTAGTTGGTGGTGCTGCTGCTCCTACTAATGTTGCTGTTGTTGCTGTTGCGGATGCTGCTGCTACTATTGCTTTGGCTGCAGTTGCAGCAGCAGTTGCTGCTGCTGCGAGCTACTACGGCTGCTAGGGCTGCTACAACAGCAAAGGTAGCTGCTGTTGCAGCGGCAGCGAAGCAGATGGGATGGGGGATGTTTTTTTTTTGTTTTTTTTCTTCCTAATCTATCACAGCGGGCAGCTGCCCGCTGTTAGCTGCAAGTAGTGGGCTGCTGCTCGCTGGTAGCGAGCTGCTGCTCGCTAGCAGCGGGCAGCGAGGTGCAGCTCGGTGGCAGCGAGCTGTTGCTTGCTGGCAGCTGCGGGCTGCTTCACGCTGCTCGCTCACTGCGCGCAGCAAGTAGCAGCAACAGTTGATGCTGGCAGCTGCTCGCTGCAGCAGCTGCTGTGGCTGGCTGCTGCTGCTGCACGCTGCTGCAGCTGCTGCTTGCCGCTGTTGCTTGCTGCTGCTGCTGCTTGCTACTGCTACGGGCTACTGCTGCTGCGAGCTGTTGCTGCAGGCTGCTGCTGCTGCGAGCTGCTGCTGCGGGCTGTTGCTACTGCAGGGTGCTGCGAGCTGCTGCTTCTACCTACTGCTGCTGCTATACGTAGCTGCTGCTGGCTTCTACTGCCACTACTCGCTGACATTGCCTGCGGCTCCTGCTGCTGCAAGCTGCTGCTGCAAGCTGCTGCTGCTGCGTGCTGGTGCAAGTCACTACACCTGGGTGACGTTGACGGGTGCGTTGTCGCCCATAGGTGTTGGACGTGGCCTACCGCTCACCTCCTTGCGTCACGTGTGGGGGTCACTACTGCCGAAAAGATTTCGGCAGCATTTCCCCTGGCCCAGTGGCCGTGGGAAAAAATCTGACATCGCCACCAGCCGGATCAATGCTGCCGGAAAGAATCCGGCAGCATTTCCCCTGCACTGGCGTGTATGGGGGTCCGCCGGCGTTGTCTGGCACCTGTACGCCATTCTTCTACTGTTGCTGCTACGTTGTGGCTTTGATACCAAGCTAGAAACCTAGGCAGCAGGTTGGGAGAGCATGCGTTGTTGATGTAGCGTGCGGGCTTCCACGCTTGTTGCTTAAGTTTGCTGTCACCTCAGTCTGCTGCTCTAGAGAGTATGTCTGGAAGCTCTGGGTTTGTTACTCAGAAGTGCGCCCGCTAGTGTTAGCGCCAGAAAGCAGCTGAAAACTAGAAGTAACTGATTAGCAATGAAGAATGAGCAATAATGGGGAACCCCTCCATGTTCTAGGCCTCCCCCAATAGTGTAAACGTTGTTACCAGCCAATCAGAAAATAGTGCTAGACCTATTTTCTGGCAGGCAGTGTTTTCTTGGTGAGCCCTGCCAGACGCCCGACAGCCCAAGACCCGGGCGTCGTCCGTTTTGCCTGAAAACTGGACCATACCATAATATCAACGCTGCTGGTGGATGGATCCACCAACCCTCAGAGCTCCGGCAGCAGCTGGGCCCGCATCACGGATGTGCATGAGCATGGACACGGCCGAATGGTCACAGTAAGCTGTACAAATGGACGAAAACAACTCACATCACAACACTCCCCCATGACCCGATGTTACGCATGTCCATACACATGCAGAACTGACAGAGGTGCACAACAGGATGCTCAAAGTCCATGCTCACACACCCCACTCTCAGCCACTCTCAGGCAAGGGGCGTAGCTCAACAGAACAAATGGCCACCATGAACTTTCCTCGTGCAAGTGCCTTGGTCAAGGAGTCAGCCCGGTGCATGTCCGTGCCGACCCAGATGACGGAGATCACCTGTCGCTCCACAAGATCACGCACAAAGTGATGCTCAACAGCAATGTGCTTTGTGCATGCATGAAACACACCAGAGTTCTGTGCAATGGCAAGAGCACTCTGGTTTTCATAGTGCAAAACGATGCAAGGCACAAACTGACGCAACTCACGAAACAGATGCTGCAGGCACACTGCCTCAGCAGCCCCAGCCCGCAGAGCAACATACTCAGCCTGTGATGAGCTACGTGTGATACAACCTTGCTTGCCACTGCGCCACAACACAGCCGTGCCAACAAGCAGGAACACGAAGCCTGTCCGACTACGCCCATCAAGACTCCACGCCCCGTCACTGTCTGTGTAGCCGTCGACTACCACCGAACACTGCCGTCAAAAGCAAAGTCCGAGGTACAGTGTGGAAACCACGTACCACACCACTCGCACAGCCGCATGAAGGGCTCTCGCCCGAGGACAATGTGAAAACTGTGCAAGGAGGTTGATGGCAAAGGCAATGTCGGGTCGTGTGGTAGTGGCCAAGTACATGAAAGAGCCAATCAGGCGCAAGTACAGGGTCACATCCACTATCTACCCCGGGTCTTCGGGGTCATCCACCTTCAGAGCATCATGCCCGTCAGGTGTGATGGGGGTGGAGGCTCTAGGAATTGGACCTAGGAGATCAGCAAACTGCTACCCCACAACGCGAGCGTAACATGCCTGATGCAACAAGAGTGTCCGTTGCTGACGATCACGCACGATCTCCATCCCGAGGAACATAGCTACAGGACCAAGGTCCTTCATCCTGTAGGCGGCTTGGAAAACTGCCTTGGCCTCCTTCACGGCCTCCATAGAAGGAGACGCAATCAGGAGGTCGTCCACGTAGACCAGGATGGCGGTGAAGCTCTCAGCTGTCTGTCTGAGAAAGAGGGACGGGTCAGCGTCACTTTGTACGCGACCGGCACGTGTCACTGTGCCGGTGATCTCCAAATTCCAGCACCTGAGCGACTATTTTAGGCCGTACAAGACCTTGCGCAAGCGCCACATCTTGTCATTGATCTCGAATCCAGGTGGCCGGACCATGTAGATCTCCTCGTCTAAGGTGCCATGGAGGAACACGTTGTTCACGTCCATCTGGTGCAGCTCCCAGTCGTGGTGAGCAACAACCCCGAACATAGTGCGAGCGGTGGTCATGCGGCCAACGGGTGCAAAGGTGTCAGTAAAATCTACTCCCTCAACCTGCGAGAACTCCTTGGCCGTCAAGCGAGCCTTGTATCGATTCAGTGTGCCATCAGGCTTCACCTTCTTGCGAAAGACCCACTTGGCCTGTACAGCCTTCCGCTCAAGCGGGAGGTCAACAAGCTCATAGACACGGTGCTCACGGATGGCTCTCAGCTCATCCTCACAAGCAGCACGCCACAGGTCTGCATCGTGAGCTGAGAGTGCCTCCTTCAACATGCCTGGATCAGGCGTTGTTGAGGGAGTGCCGCGGGTGGCTAAGACACACGCCTCCGGACTTGGTATGACCACGACAAGGTCGGCTGCGGCATCACAAGCGACCAAGAACTCTCAAGAGACCAACTCGTGGCCAACAGGACATGCTTGGTGCACCTCAATGTAGTCTGCCGTGACACTCAAGCCAAGGGCCTTCGTGCTAGGTTCGCCACTCTGAACACTACTAGTCGAGCGCCTGGGCGCTGAGTCAACAGTTCGCTGAGCCCTAGAGGCCAATGGCCGAAGACGACCACCGTGCTCGCGGGAGTAGCCCGATGCGACGCTCACCTCAGGCTGTGGAGAAGACTGCTGAGCCAGAGCTATAGGGGACATGGGTGCATGCACGGGAGGGGTGTGACAGAGGGGGCTGACACTGGCACGGCATCAGGTGTGCCAGAGAGGACTGACACGCATACGGGATCAGGTGTGGCAGAGGGGACTGACACTGGTATGAGATCGGGTGTGCCAGAGGGGTCTGACACCGGCATGGGATCAGGTGTGACAGAGGGGACCGACACTGGCATGAGATCGGGTGTGCCAGAGGGGTCAGGCACCTGAACGTGATTAGGTGTGCCAGAGGGAACTGATAAGGCTACTAGACCTACAACCACGATGGCCGGATCGTCAGCAGCCGGAGACCGGACCACAGGTGAGGAGGCCCGGTCGGACCCATCCCCAGGACTAGACTCCCCCATCTGCCGGGAGGCCACACAAGTAGGGACGTGGTCGATAGCCAGCGACAGAATGCTGGACAAGTCACGGTAGGTGAGAGCCTCAAAGAAGAGAGCATCTCGGGACTTGACAATGCGATGGCAAGCAAGGTCCCAAAAGCGCTAGGCCTTTGACCACGGAGAGATGCCGAGGAAGGTACACATGCGTCCCCGAGGTGAGACCTTGGACCCCTGCTGGTCCTCGGTGTACCAGACACAGGCGAGGGACCCCCAAACGCGGGCGAGACGGAGATCAGCACGATGGCCAAACCACAACTCGTACGGCGTGACATGGTCTGGAAGTGGACCATGCGACAAGCGGTTCCAATCCCATGTCATGTAGGAAAAGCCCTCAAAGGACTCCGGTAGACCGCACTCAGACCGCATAGCGCGAACCCCATCCTCCATGGTGCGGTTCCAACGCTCAGATACACCGTTCTGCTGTGGTGTAGCAGGGGCGGAAAGCTGGTGAAAGATACCGTGCTCGGCAAAGTACGCATCCATCTCGCCTAAGAACTCGCTACCACCATCTGAGCGAAAGGTGTGTACGGTGTGACGAGACTGAAGCTCAGCTATCGCAAGCCACAGGCGGACCGCCCATGCGGTATCGCTCTTGTGGCGGAGGCAGTAGACCCACCGCATCCGGGTGAAGTCATCGGTCAGGGTGAGAACATACCGACCCCGATCAGAGAAGGACTCGACTCGGAGAGGACCGAGAGGGTCCGAGTTGACCAACTCTAGTGGGCGCAGTGCCCGGGAGGAGGATTCAGGGTAAGAGCAGTGATGCATCTTACCCTGGACGCAAAAAAGACACTTGGTCTTGGGCGGTTTCTCAAAAGAAGCCGCGTCAAGACCGAGGGCTCGCTGAGTTTGAATGAGTTTGGACACAGTGTCCGAGCTCACATGGCAGAGTCAACGATGTAACAAGCGTTGGTGCTCAGGAGAGAGAGAGAGAACACCAGTGACAAACACACGTGCAGAGGAGAGAGTGGGAGAAGAAACAGAGGGAATGCAATGAGACACACGATATAGGTCATCAACAACAGAGGCACGAAGCACGATGGCGCGTGTGTCAAGAGCAGTCACAATCGCAGAGTCACCAGAGTGCTCAATAGTGAGACCCATCCTGGTGCATGCACGAACAGAGAGCAGGCTGAGCTCAAGAGCAAGGACAAAGAGCACATCAGAAATGTGCAAGGGGCCAGACGGACCATCAAACCGCACAACCCCAACTCCCTGCACAGGCAACGTTAGGCCAGACCCTGTGCAAATAGCCCGAATGGACGCAACGGGACTGAGCACAACGAAGTCACTACGACAACAGGTCATGTCATGCGTGGCCCTAGAGTCCATAATACAGGTGCCACTTGGCTCACGACCGGTCGTCAACACTGAGCAATGTGCCACAGAACACTTTGCCTCTGCTGGACGCTCAGCAGAGGACACAAGACAACGACGAACAACAGAGATCTGTGACTCGTCAAGCCAGTCGGTACTGTCAGGTCCATCCTCATCACAAGCCAACATGGCTCCACCACGAGCATCATCACGGGCAACAGAGGCAGTGAGACAAGCTATTTCTGGCACTCGGCTGTGACAACACACTCGCACCTCCCTGAGTACGAAGCGCCAGCAGATGACAAAGCTCCGCGATCATGCGATCTCGAGGGTCCACATCACCGCTGCCGCCTGGTAAAACGGATGCGTCTGCTGCACTTGTGGTCGTGACGCACCCAGTCCGCGTGTCACTCAAAGAAATCTGCTGCGCATGTGCCGTCTGAAGGCTGCGCATGATCCGAGTCCAGTCAAGGGGCTGCTCACACTCTGTGTAGCTGTGAGAGCCTCCACAGTTGTAGCAGTGGATGTAACATCTAGTGCCACTACTCGCCGGCTGTTGTTGTTGCTGTTGTTGTTCCTTCCCGCGTCGCTTCTTCCCCTTCTTCCCTTATGCGATCGCTGCAACGCCCTGGGTATGGCTGCTCGGGGTAGAGGAGGAGAAGGAGGAAGTGGTGGAGGTAGGACTGGTGAGTTTGGACACAGACGTACGAGGGATCGCAATCACTGCTGCAACAAGTGGACTCTGCTGACGGGCGATGGCAGCCTCATGAGCCAATGTGGCCTTGATGAAGTAGCGATGGGCCCAAGGAAGCAGCTGTACTGACTCTAACAACTCAGAAAGAGCCACACGATCAAAGCCCGTAAAGAGCTTCACGTGGTCCAAATGTCCCCCCATGATGATGGTGTCGAGTGCCCACAACTACGTCCCGCCACCGGTCCCAAGGCGCGTGTAAAGGCGCATTGCGTGCAGTAGTCAGCTGCAAGCTCCGTAGGACCCTGACCGAGGGAGTGAAACTCACGTAGTCGAGCCGCCCTCGTGGCATGGCTCTACGCAACGAGAAGTTTCAGGGCCAGCTCCCAACCCTGACGTGGATCTGCTCTAGTCCCGGTCACGGTCTCACCGAGAAAGGGTTGGAAGTCGGCCACAGTCTCTCGCGGCATGGCGTAGAGGAGACCGTACATTGCTCTTGCTGCTGTCTAGACCTGGTGAGCGTCGCGGGTCTGCAAGTGGCTGTGGTAGTAGGGCCAGACACCCTCAGAATCGGCCCACACCTGAAATAGGATCTCCCAACAATCAAAGCCCTCGTCGCTATCATAACGGGGTGGAGGTGTCTCAAAGTCCTTCGGTCGCCGCTCCATGGGGAGGGCGACCTCAGGCACGGGAGACGGTGGGCGGGGTATGGGGAGCCCACGAGTGAGGAAAACACCACCAAAGGTGAACGCTACTGAACGACGTGGCTGATCCTGACGGCGAGAAGGTGGCGGAGTGCGAGGTTGCGATCCTAGACGTAACTCACGTATGTGCTCCTCAAGCACACGAATCTCGTGCTCTCGTGCTCGAGTCATCCTCAATCTCCTCCTCATCCCAGGTGTGAACCTGTGATGAGTGGTGCTGAGGCCGCGGCGCACTGTACGGTGTAGACTACTGAGCAGATGGTGGAGCTCCAGTAGATCCTCCAGGTGGCTGCTGTGAAGCCATCGAACGACCCTGCAGTATCTTCGTGATCTACTGCAACGCGTCGGATTGCCTCTGCTGCTGACGGCGTATCTCGTCCTGCGACTGACAAAGCTCGTCGATCATGAGGGACTGCGACCGCAGACTCATGCCGCCCGAAGAGGAGGAAGAGGGGACAACTAGCCCTTTGATCTTGTCACGGACAAGAGCCATCGCAATGCTTAGTATGGGGCCAAACGTAAAAAGTACTCTGAACGAGAAATTGACAGTATTTCTCGAGAAGTTGAAACAGTAAAAAACTTTGACGTTTTGACCCTAAAATTGCTGACGTCAGCACAGCCTATGCTAACGTCTGCATCTTTTACGCTAGCAAAAAAACGCTAGCGTTCTTTGCTAGCTTTTTTAACGCCAGGATGTTTTTTTTGGGAGGTCACGGGAACTCGCGTGACCGGTGGGGGTGACCTTGTCACCCCCTGCTCGCGACTGCGCAGGGGCTGCGTAGGCTTGCGCAGTGTCACGTTGGCCTGCATAGCTTCTGCGCAACTGTGCAGCACTGCTGTGCAGCAACAGTGTTGCGCAAGGCCGTCGCTGTTGCTGCGGCGGGTCTGCTGTTGCGCTGTTGTAGCTGCTGCCGCTGCTGCAATGCTATTGCTGCCGCTGTTGCTGGTGTCATTGCAACAGCTACAATGCCGCTGCTGCTTCGCTGCTGTTGCTGCGCTACTGCTGCTACTCGTGGCTGCTACTGCCGTCGCTGCTGCAAGCTACTAGTGCTGCTCGCGGCTGCTGCTACCGTCACTGCTGGAAGCTGTTGCCGCCGCTGCACGCTACAATTGCTCGCAGCTGCCGCCGCAAGCTGCTGTTGCGAGCTATTACTCCTTTCTTTTTTTACTACAGGCTGGCAGTCAGACATGGCTGCTACTGCCACCCGGTGCTGCTGCTGCTACTGACCGGCGTGGCTGCTTGATATCGTCACCGCTGTAGCTCCACTTCCTACGATGGTGGCGATTGCGTGGTGACGTTGCTTCTGCTAACATCGACTATGACGGGTCCCAAGATGTGACGGCAGCGGTGACTCTCACTGATACTGCGAGTGCTACGTCTCTGCGGCGCAACTCAGCGAGAGAGGTCTTGCTGCTCTGATACCATGAGAAATTGCTAGGAAGCTTCTTAACCTTGCTGTTGTTGATGTGGGGGCACTGTCCAGTCAGCTGGCGCACTAGCAAGCAAGCAGGTGCAAGAAACAGCAAGGATCAGGCTAGGGAGATGCGCAAAGTCTCATAAGCTCCAATAGCTTAGTGATGCAGAGAGAAATGACAACTGACAAGCACACAACATAAATACTTGCCGCGGCATACGGCGGGTGACACACGCGGCAGTGTTAGTTTGTCCCAAAACCGACTCAAAACCACTGTTTTGGCCACAACTCCACGCACAGGCATCCAAACTCAAACATTTTCTGAACTTAGAGATGCAAAATTTTGAGCCGGACGCTACGACTGGTCACACGCACAAGTCCGGCATCGATCGCTGGATAGTCAATGCAAAACATGTAAAGTAACCTCGAGAGCCAGTCCACCGAGAAAACTCTAGCATCTGTAGAAAAACTACATAACACCCCAGCACGCACCCGAGAGGTCGTGGCAGTCGTCTGGCAGTTGCTCATGGATGGATCCACCAATCGTCAGTGCTCCAGCATCAGCTCGGCCCGCACCACAGGTGCAAACCTGTAGTGCGGGCCGTGCGTGGATGCGACCGAGTAGTCACAAGCGTGGATGCGACCGAGTAGTCACAATTGTTGGTCTTTTGCGCATCCCTCATTGTGCTCTGTTGTGTCCTCCCGGCTTGTGTACATCGACGTGCAGATGACTGACGGCGAGACTCGACACTGATGGAGCGTCATCCGGTGGAGACGCACGCAGACGTCTACTCGCAGTTCGCTGGAGCCTCCTCTCTCCGGCGACATGCTTAGCTCCATCGGCAGGCCTCCTCGGCAGTCGTGCTGCCGGCGGTCACCGCCACCGCAAAGTGTTGTCTGCATGCGTCCAGCGCGTCCCGTCGCGTCTGCGTCGTCATGCTTTGCCTAGGGTCCGTGTTGCGTACTGCATGATCCTGTTCGGCGTCATAGACCACCGTAGGCACTAACTGGGTTCGGGCAGCCGTAACTCTTTGTTACTATTTTTCTAGATGATTCTGATCGCACGACTGCGTTTGCAGCGTCGGTATTATGGTATGGTCCAGTTTTCAGGCAAAACGGACGACGCCCGGGTTTCGGGCTGTCGTGCGTCTGGCAGGGCTCACCAAGAAAACCCTGCCTGCCAGAAAATAGGTCCACAGCTATTTTCTGATTGGCTGGTTAGTTGAGTAACAACTTCTACACTAGTGGGGGGGGCCTAGAACTTGGAGGGGTCTCCCATTGTTGTTCATTCTTCGTTCCTAATCAGTTACTATCAGTTTTCAGCTACTTTCTGGCGCTAACTCTGGCGCGCGCGTTTCTGATTAACAAACACAGNCGGGTTTTGGGCTGTCGGGCGTCTGGCAGGGCTCACCAAGAAAACCCTGCCTGCCAGAAAATAGGTCCACAGCTATTTTCTGATTGGCTGGTTAGTTGAGTAACAACTTCTACACTAGTGGGGGGGGCCTAGAACTTGGAGGGGTCTCCCATTGTTGTTCATTCTTCGTTCCTAATCAGTTACTATCAGTTTTCAGCTACTTTCTGGCGCTAACTCTGGCGCGCGCGTTTCTGATTAACAAACACAGAGCTTCCAGACTTAGACTCTAGAGCAGCAGACTGAGGGGGCAGCTGACTTAAGCAACGAGCGTGGAAGCCCGCACGCTGCATCAACAATGCTGCTGCCCCAACCTGCTGCATAGACTTTCCTTTCTGGAATCAGAGCCAAAGCGTAGCAGCAGCAGCAGAAGACTAGTGAACAGGTGCCAGACAATGCCGACGGACCCCCATACGCGCCAGTGCAGGGGAAATGCTGCCGGATTTTTTCCGACAGCATTGACCCTCCTGGTGGCGGCGTCAGATTTTTTCCCACGGCCACTGGGCCAGGGGAAATGCTGCCAAATTCTTTCGGCAGCACTGACCCCCACGCGTGACGCGAGGAGGTGAGCGGCAGGCGGCGTCTCACGTTTGTGGGCGACGACGCAAGCGGCAACGTCACCTAGGTGCAGCGACTGGCACCACCAGCAGCAGCAGGCAGAAGCAGCAGCTCGCAACAGCCCGCAGCAGTAGGAGCTCTCAGCAGCAGCAGCAGCAACAGCAGCGCGTAGCAGCAACAGCAGCGCGCAGCACCAGCCCGGACCAGCAGCCCGCAGTGGCAGTAGGCAGCAGCCGCAACACACACCAGCTGCAGCAGCGGGCTGCAGCAGATGCTGCAGCGGCCAGCGGCAGCAGCGAGTCGTAGCTGGCAGCTGCCATCCGCGGCTGCTACTGCTCGCTGCTTGCAGCGAGCAAGCAGCGAGTAGCAGCCCGCTGCTGCCAGCGAGCAGCAGCTCGCTGCTGCCAGGCGAGCAGCAGCCCGCTGCTCATAGTAGACAGCGGGCTTGTGCCCGCTGTGACAAGGAAGAAAAAAACACAAAAAAATGGCAACAAAAGAAAATCCCCCACTCCCGCAGCTCGCTGCAACAGCCCGCAACTGAAGCGAGCAGCTGCTGTAGCAGCGCTCAGAAGCAGTAACGAGCTGCAGCAGCCACAGCCGCTACTGTAGCTCGCAGCAATAGCAGCTGCAGCTACAACTGCAGCAGCAGCAGCAACAGCAACAGCAGCAACAGCTGTAGCAACCGCAGCAGCAGTTGCAGTAGCAGCAGCAGCAAACAGTAGCAGCAGCAGCAGTAGCAACAGCAGTAGCAGCTACAGTAGCAGCAGCAACAGCAGCAACAGCAATAGCAGCAGTAGCAGCGGCTGCAGCAGCATCAGCACCAACAACAGCTCCGGCGGCCCCAACATCCGCCGCTGCTGATGTCAGCACCCCTCAGCTGACGTCAGTGCTGACGTCACTGTTGACGTCATCAACACACAACAACAAAAAAGGAGGGGGGGGAAAGGGGGAAGGCCAAAGGGGTGGGTAGACTCCCTACTGCCCCAATCTCCTACTGACATCAGCAACACAAAGACCAAAAAAAGCGATACTAAGACATGGCTGGTAATCCCGGCGAGGAGGGGTCCTCCTCTGGTGGGGGGACCCCTACCCCTCCTTTCTTGCAATGATTGCTGCAGCAGCAGCAAATGCAGCAGCACTCGCCGCCACTGCACCAGCAGCAACCGTCGCCGCTACAAGAGCAGCAGCTGCCGCCGCCGTAGCAGCAGGAGCAGCCGCCGCCGCCACGGCAACAGCAGCTGCCGCCGCCGCACCAGCACCAGCCGAATCAGTAGTAAAAGCAGCCGCTGCTGCCTCAGCAGCAGCAGCCGCCGCCGTTGCAGCAGCAGCAGCCGCCGCCTCTACAACAGCAGCCGCCGCCGCTGCAGTAGCAGCCTCCGCCCATACATCAGCAGCCACCGCCGCTGCAGTAGTAGCCGCCGCCCCTATAGCAACAGCAACTGCAGCAGCAGCAACAGTAGCCCACTGGTCACATTGGCGGCAACCCTGACCCACTTGCTGCTCTTCAGCAACAACTCGCCGCCTTGACACAACAGCTTGTAGCGCTACAGCCAGTCGCCTCCCAAACCGCCACCAACGCGCTGCCGTCGTTCATCCCTCCAGGGTACGCTAGCCCCGCTGTGTCCGCCGCCACGTACTACCTAGCACAGCAGCAGACTCAGCGCCAACAGCAGACAGTGACCGTTGTCCTTGGCCCCACTCTGGGTGCCGGCCGTAAGCAGAAGGACTTTGAGACACCACCGCCGCCGCTTCAGGCCGGCGAGCAGTTCCGGAGCTGGGAGCTCAGCTTCCGGATCTGGGCGCAGGGTGAGGGTCTGTGGGCCTACTACACCCTCCCTTACGACTCCACCCAGGCCGATCAGCTATATGACGCTGGTCGCGCCGTCCGCGCCCTTGTACCAGTCGCCCCCCCAGCTTCCGGCCTTGCCCTGGAGCCCTTCCTCGGCGACTTCACCGCTGGCGACATCCCAGACCCTACAGCCGCATGGCACGTCCTCACCAGACCCCATCGCCTGTCCAGCGACGCTGAGATCAGCCGTCTGCTCCGGGAGTTCAACTCCCTGCACATGGGGGAGACCGAGACGGTCACTGCTTACTGGCAGCAGGCGGAGGACATCGTCCGTCGACTCGGCAAATCTGCTCCGCCCCCTCTGTTCGCGCTCCTCACCAACAAGCGCGGCACCACCAGCGCATACGCGGACGTCTTCGTCCACTACCCTCAGGACGTACTCTCCACCATGGAGGCCCAGGGCACTCTCATGCCCTGGGCATATGAGCTCTTCCTTTGCATTGAGGAAGCTCGCCAGGAGTCCCAGCTCCATCGAGCGGAGGCCCTTACATCCCTTGCCGTTGCCGCCCCTGTCGTTGCCTCCGTAGCCGTTCCCTCTCCCGTCGTAGCTACCCCATCGCCCTCGGGGAAGAAGAAGAAAAGCCGGAGCAAGAAGGGCGAGGTTCCGTCGCAACAGCAGCAGGAGCAGTCATCGACCGGCTCGAGCGGTAGTGGCTCGGTCTGCCACAACTGTGTCCAGCCCGGGCACGGGTGGTACACGTGCCCTCTCCCGAAGGACG
Organism: Penium margaritaceum; assembly: GCA_023375785.1. Taxonomy (NCBI): domain Eukaryota; kingdom Viridiplantae; phylum Streptophyta; class Zygnematophyceae; order Desmidiales; family Peniaceae; genus Penium; species Penium margaritaceum. Next base: position 153,382 of record SZWC01005339.1, read on the forward strand.
AGGCCCGCATCATCGCCACCATGCGACGCCATCGGGAGCGCCGCCTCGCCTCTGCCGCCGTCGCTACTGCTAGCCCTGCCACTCCGACCTCGTCCAGCAGCCTTGCCACTCCGACAGCTCCGCCTGTCTTACAGACACCCGCACCGCAGTAGTACTACCCGTAGCAGTACTACCCTCATCCATCGGCACCTCCGCTTCCTTCGCCGGCTCAGCCCTCCTACTACTTGGGCTCCGGCACCATCACTCCGCATTCGTCTACACTCCTGGGCCGTCATCCCGAGAGCGTTCGCTGGAGCAGTTCATCGCGCTCCAGCTTGGCCTCCCTCGCCCTCCTCCCCAGGGAAGTGCGAGTTGCGTCACCTCCTGCCCTCCGGCCCATCCCTACATGACTGAGACTGAGCTGCGGTCGTGTCCCATTCCCTCGTCTGTCTCGTCGTCTTCCGTGATCTTCCCCACACCACTTCTTGACGACATTGCATGGCTTGACGACTGGCAGTCTTGTTTCGCGCCTCCTTCCACTGTGTCCGCCTCCCTCGCTTGCTGCCATGTGACCGTGACTGATCTGGCGACCCCTGTCCAGGACCCTGCTGAGACCTGGATCATCGACTCCGGGGCCACGCATCACATGACGGCCTCTCGCGAGGCCTTCAGTATGCTCGGTCCGGTCAGCGATGTCTCTGGTGTCCGGACGGGCTCCGGACAGGTGCTGCCTGTTCGTGGGGTAGGCGTCGTTCGTTTCCGTGGTCCGGCCAGTGACGTCTTTCTGAACGATGTTCTCTTCGTCCCTGGTCTCGAGCTCAGTCTCCTGTCTGTGACTGCCCTTGACCGCATGAGTATGGATGTTGTGTACTCACGTGGTGTCGGCACTATGTCGTTGCATCCGTCAGCTCTTGTCGTACTGCACGCCACCCCCTGTGGCAACTTGTGGCACGTTCCCCACCTCTCCTCCTCCCCTCCCATCTCCTCCCCGTCGGCTGGGACCGGTCATGTGTTAGTTACGAGCACGCTTTCTCCTCAGCACACCCGCCTCTTGCACCACCGCCTTTACCATGTCCACTGTGTCAGAGTAGAAAGCATGCTCCGCACCCAGCCAGCCAAGGGCCTTGATCCGGAGACTTTCCCTCTTCCGTGCCCCACTGAGTGCACTGACTGCGCTCAGGGGAAGATGCACCGGTCCACGTACCCCCTATCTTCCTCCCGTGTGTCCGCCTCCCTTGACCTTGTCCACTCGGACGTCATGGGCCCTCTCCCCACCGAGTCCGTTGGTGAGCATGGCCGCTATGTCCTCACTCTTACGGACGACTACTCTCGCTACCGTTGGGTCTTCTGCCTCAGGCAGAAGAGCGATGTCACCCGAACCGTTTAGGACTGGCTTGTCCTCGCGGAGCGCGAGTGTGGCCGCCCCCTTCGCCGCTTTCGCTCCGATCGCAGTGGCGAGTACCTGGGTGAGGCCACGACGTTTCTCGCCTCCCGCGGTATCCGCCATGAGACGTCTGCGCCCTACACACCCGCCCAGAACGGCGTCTCCGAGCGGTGGAACCGTACCATGGCCGACGCCGTCCGCACCATGCGGGTCGAGTCCGGTCTCTCCGATGGCTTCTATTTTGAAGCCATGGCCTACATGACCTGGGTCTGGAACCGGGTTCCCCACGGTCCCCTTCCCCGCCAGTCCACGCCCTATCNGAGTGTGGCCGCCCCCTTCGCCGCTTTCGCTCCGATCGCGGTGGCGAGTACCTGGGTGAGGCCACGACGTTTCTCGCCTCCCGCGGTATCCGCCATGAGACGTCTGCGCCCTACACACCCGCCCAGAACGGCGTCTCCGAGCGGTGGAACCGTACCATGGCCGACGCCGTCCGCACCATGCAGGTCGAGTCCGGTCTCTCCGATGGTTTCTATTTTAAAGCCATGGCCTACATGACCTGGATCTGGAACCAAGTTCCCCACGGTCCCCTTCCCTGCCAGTCCACGCCCTATTAGTACTGGTGCGGTCGGCGTGCTGACCTTTGCCAAGCTTGCGTCTGGGGCTGCGTAGTCGTTGTGTGGCTGCCAGCCCCACAGCAGGGTGGCAAGCTCGCCCCCCGCGAACGCCCCTGCACTTTTCTCGGCGTGTCTCGTTAGTCCAAGGCCTGGCGCTTCTGAGACCCATCGCGACACTGCATCGTCGAGTCCCGCGATGCCCTCTTCTTTGAGGACATGTTTCCCCGTGACCTCATCCATTCTGGCTCGTCCGTGTCCCTCCCGTCGCGCGGGGGAGTGGTGAGTCCGTCCTCCGTCTTGTCGCTTCCGGGGGACACATCACTCCGTCCCTCTGAGCCGGTAGCCCCGGTTGCATCCGCAGGCCCCTGTGAGCCAGCTGTTCCAGTCCCGTCTACTGGCCCCTCCAGGCCGGCAGCCCCAGTCGCGTCCGCTGGCCCCTCCGGGTCGGTAGCCCTAGTCGCGTCCGCTGGCCCCTCCGGGCCGGCAGCCCCAGTCGCGTCCCCTGGCCCCTCCAGGCCGGGAGCCCCAATCGCGTCCGCTGGCCCCTCCGAGCCAGCTGCCCCAATCGCGTCTACTGGCCCTCCGTGGGCTGACGGCCCCAGACGCGTCCGCTGGCCCCTCTGGGCCAGCAGCCCTAGTCACATCCGCTCGCCCCTCCGGGCCAGCAGCCCCTGTCGCGTCCGCTCGCCCCTGCGGGCCGGCAGCCCTAGCTGTGTCCGCTGGCTCCTCTGGCCCAGCAGCGCCTATGGCGTCTGCTGTCTCCTCCGGACCAGTAGCCCCGTCCGCCTCCGTCGTCCCGTCGGACTCAGCACCGTCTTCTGCCCGACCGCGCTACACACGTGGCCCAGGCGGCAGCCTCCGACCTTGGCCGACAGTGAGCGCGTAGACCATCGCTCCCCGTCCTGTGGCACCTCGACCCCCTGTGGCTCCATGTGTCTCCTCCACTCCCACGGTCGTGAGTGGGGACCCTAGCACAAAGGCTCTCGGCCTGACCACTTCTGCGATTATCGGAGACCTTCACCCGGGCTCTGCATTGGGGTACGCCATGCTTCATCACGAGCATCGACATGCTGTTGTGGCTGCACTCGGACGCATCCCACCTGGGGCTCGTGATGCACACGCCCTCTCACTCCGGTCCAGAGCGCGCCCAGAGGACTCTTCATCCTACGCGAGGCTTGAGCCTCCCCTGAGGCCGCACACTGGGATGCTGCCTGTGCTGAGGAGCTCGCTGCTATCCGACAGCACCACGTGTATGATCTCGTCGACCCCCCTCCAGGTCGGAAGACCATTGGTGCCAAGTGGGTCTTTCGGCGTAAGTGGAAGCCTGATGGATCCTTGGACAAGTACAAGGTCCGTCTCACAGCAAAGGGGTTTGCTCAGGTCCTTGAAGTCGATTACGACGAGATCTTCGCCCCAGTGGAGTCGCACCTAGAGGACAGTGAATGGGTCGGCGTGCGTCCGTGAGTCGTCCTCTTTGTCTCTGCCTGCGTCCCTGCGTACCTTGGGGGAGTCTGGATGTTGATCGTTTCTCTGCCCGTCCATGTACACTACACTAGTGAGTCATGGGGGAGTGTTGGTTTTTTGCGCATCCCTCATTGTGCTCTGTTGTGTCCTCTCGGCTTGTGTACATCGGCGTGCAGATGACTCACGGTGAGACTCGACGCTGATGGAAAAGGAATAGCCTAGGCAGCAGGTTGGGGCAGCAGCGTTGTTGATGCAGCGTGCGGGCTTCCACGCTCGTTGCTTAAGTCAGCTGCCCCCTCAGTCTGCTGCTCTAGAGTCTAAGTCTGGAA
>SZWC01005340.1:0-26928 GCA_023375785.1 Penium margaritaceum
CACTCGCAACCACTCGCAACCACTCGCAACCACTCCCAACCACTCGCAACCACTCCCAGCCACTGGCAACCACTCGCTCCCACTTGCAACCACTTGCAACCACTCGCAACCACTCGCAACAACTCGCAACCACTCGCAACAACTCGCAATCACTCGCAACTACTTTCAAACCACTCGCAACCACTCGCAACCACTCCCAACCACTCGCAACCACTCGCAACTACTCACAACCACTCACAACCACTGAGAACCCCTTGCAACTACTCACAACCACTCGCAACCATTCGCAACCACTCCCAATCACTCGAAATCAATTGCAACTACTCGCAATCACTTGCAACCACTGGCAACCACTTGCAAAAACTCCCAACCACTCACAACCACTCGTAGCCACTCGCAACCAATCGTAACCACTCGCAACCACTCGCAACCACTCGCAACCAATTGCAACCACTTGGAACCACTCGCAACCACTTGCAACCACTCTCAACCACTTGCGTGCACTCGCAACCACTCACACCCACTCACAACCACTCACAACCACTCACAACCACTCACAACCTATTGCAACCACTTGCAACCACTCGGAACCACTTCCAACCACTTACAACCACTAGCAACTACTCGCAATCACTTGCAACCACTCGTAACCACTCGGAACCACTCGCAACCACTCGCAACCACTCGCAACCACTCGCAACCACTCACAACCACTCACAACAACTTGCATGCACTCGCAACCACTCACAACCACTCACAACCACTCACAAGCACTTGCAACCACTCGCAACCGCTTGCAACCAATCGTAACCTCTTTCAACCACTCAAAACCACTTGCAACCACTCATAACCACTCGCAACCACTTCCAACCACTCGCAACCACATATAACCACTCGCAACCACTCGCAACCCCTCACAACAACTTGCAACCACTTTCAACCACTCGCAACCGCTTGTAACCACTCGCAACCACTTGCAACCACTCACAACCACTCACCACCAGTTGCAACCACTCGCAACCACTCGCAACCACTCACAACGACTCGCAACCACTCACAACCACTGGCAACCACTTTCAACCACTCGCAACCACTCGCAACTACGCACAACCACTCGCAACCACTCACAACAACTCACAACCACTTGCAATCACTCACAACCATTCGCAACCACTTGCAACCACTCGCAACCTATTACAACCATTTACAACCTCTTGCAACCACTCGCAACCACTCACAACCACTCACAACCACTCACAATCATTGGCAACCATTCGCAACCACATGCAATCACGCGCAATGCCTCACAACCACTCTCAACCACTCAAAACCACTCACAACCACTCGCAACCACTTGCAACCACTTGCAAGCACTCGCAACCATTCGCAACCACTTGCAACCAATCGCAACTACTCGCATCGACTCGGAGCCATTCGTAACCACTCGCAACCACTCGCAACCACTCGCAACCACTTGCAGCCATTCGCAACCACTCCCAACCACTTGCAACCACTCGCAACCACTCGCAACCACTCGCAACAACACAAAACCACTCACAACCACTCGCAACCACCTGCAACCACTCGCAACCATGCGCATCCACTCGCAACCATTTGCAACCACTCGCAACCACTGGCAACCTGTCGTAACCACTTGCAACCACTCGTAACCACTTGCAACCACTCACAACCACTGGAACCAATTGCAACCACTCGCAATCACTTGCAACCACTTGCAACCACTAGAAACCACTTGCAACCACTCGCAACCACTCGCAACCACTCGCAACCACTCGCAAAACCTCCTAACCACTCGCAACCATTCGCAACGACTGGCAACCACTCGCAACAACTTGCAACCACTCACAACGACTGGCAACCACTCACAACCCCTTGCAACCACTCGCAACCAATCGCAACCACTCGCAACCACTCGCAACCAAACCCAAAGACTGACAACCACTCCCAGCCACTCGCAACCACTCGCTCCCATTCGCAACCACTTGCAACCACTCGCAACCACTTGCAACCACTTGCAGCCACTCGCAACAACTCGCAAACAACTTGGAACCACTCGCAACTTCTTCCAACTACTCGCGACCACTCGCAACCACTCACAACCACTCGCAACAACTGGCAACCACTTGCAACTACTTGCAGCCATTCGCAACCACTCACAACCACTCGCAACCACTCGCAACCACTTGCAATAACTTACAACCACTCGTAATCACTTGCAACCACTTGCAACAACTTGCAACCACTCCCAACGACTCGCAACCACTCGAACCCACTCCCAACCACTCGTAACCACTCGCAACCACTCGCAACCACTTGTAACCACTCGCAACTACTTGCAACCACTTGCAACCACTTGCAACCACTTGCAACTGCTCGCAACCATGGGTAACCAATTGCAACCACTCGCAACCACGCGCAACCACTTGGAACCACTCGCAACCACTTACAACCACACCCAACCACTCGCAACAACTCGCAACCACTCGCAACCATTTCTATCCACTCGCAAACACTCGAAACCACTCGCAACCACTCACAACCACTCACAACCACTTACAACCACTCAAAACCACTTGCAACCACTTGCAACCACTCGCAACCACTCGCAACCACTCGCCACCTCTCATAACCAGTCATAACCACTTGTAATCACTCGCAACCACTCCCAACCACTCACAACCACTCACAACCACGCGCAACCACTTGCAACCACTTGCCACCACTCGTATCCACTCGCAACCACTTGTAACCACTCACAACCACTCCCAACCACTTGCAACCACTCACAACCACACGCAACCAATAACAAGCACTCAAAACCACTCACAACCACTCGCAACCACTCGCAACCACCCGCAACCACTCGCAACCACTCGCAACCATTCACAACCACTTGCAACCACTCACAACCACTTGCAACCACTTGCAGCTACTTGCAACCACTCGCAACCACCCGCAACGACTCACAACTACTCGCAAGCACTCGCAACAACTCGCAACCACTCACAACCACTAACAACCACTTGCAAGCACTGGCAACCACTCGCAACCACTCACAACCAATCACAACCACTTGCAACAACTTGCAACCAATCGCAACCAATCGTAACCACTCACAACCATTTGCAACTACTCACAACCGCTCGTAACCACTCACAACCACTCGCAACCACTCGCAACCACTCGCAAGCACTCGCAACCAGTCGCAACCACTTGCAACCACTCACAACCACATGCAACCACTTCCAACCACTCGCAATCACTTGCAACCACTCACAACCACTCACCACTACTCGTAACCTTTCGCAGCCACTTGCAACCACTTGCAACCACTCGCAACGACTCGCAACCACTCACAACCACTCACAACCACTTGCAATCATTTGCAACCACTCGCAACCACCTGCAAATACTCGCAACTACTCGCAACCACGCGTTACCACTCACAACCATTCGCAACCACTTGCAACGACTCACTCACAACAACTTGCAACCACTCGTAGCCACCTGCAACCACTCGCAACCACTTGCAATCAATCGCAATCACTTGCAGCCACTCGCAACCACTAAAAACAACTCACAACCACTCGTAATCACTGGCAACCACTCGCAACCACTAGCAACCATTTGCAACCACTCACAACTTCTCCCAACCACATGCATCCACACTCAGCCACTCGCAACCACTCGCAACCACTCGCAACCATTCGCAACCACTCGCAACCACTTGCAACCATCCGTAACCACTCTCAACCACTCCCAACCACACAAAACCACTTGCAACCACTTGCAACCACTTGCAACCACTCGCAACCACGCACAACCTTTCGCCACCACTCGCAACCACTCGCAACCACTTGCGACCAGTCACAACCACTCGCAATCACTCACAACCACTTGCAACCACTTGCAACCACTTGCATCCACTCACAACCACTCGCAACCACTCGCAACCAATCCCAAACACTCGCAACCACTCCCAGCGACTCGCAACCACTCACTCCCACATGCAACCACTTGCAACCAGTCGCAACCACTCACAACCACTCGCAACCGCTCGCACCAAATTGCAAATCCTAGCAACCACTTGCAGCCACTCACAACCACTCACAACCACTTGCAACCACTCCCAACCACTCGCAACCAATCGTAACCACTTGCAACCTCTCACATCCACTTGCAACCATTCACAGCCACTCGCAAGCACTCGCAACCACTCGCAACCATTGGGAACCACCGGCAACCACTTGCAACCACTCGCAACCACTCGCAACCACTTGCAACCACTTTCAACCACTCGCAACCACTTGTAACCACTCGCAACCACTTGCAACCACTCACAACCACTAACCACCACTCGCAACCACTTGTAACCACTCGCAACCACTAGCAACCACTCGCAATGACGCGCAACCACTCACAACCACTCGCAACCACTTGAAACCACTCGCAACCACTCGTAACCACTCGCAACCACTCCCAATCACTCGCAACCACTGGCAAGCACTCGCAAGCACTCGCAACCACTCACAACCACTTGCAACGATCTGCAACCACTTGCAACCAATTGCAACCACTCGCAACCACTCGTAACCAGTCGCAACCACGCACAACCATTGGCAACCAATCGCAACCACTTGCAATCACTCGCAATCATTTGCAACCACTCGCAACCACAGAAAACCTCTCACAAAGACTCGCAACCACTTGCAACCACTCGCAACCACTCACAACCATTCGCAACGACTTGCAACCACTCGCAACCACTCGCATCCACTTGTAGCTACTCAAAACCACTCGCAACCACTCGCAACCACTCGCAACCATTTGCAACCACTCGCATCCACTTGCAACCACTCGCAGCCACTCGCAACCACTCGCAGCCACACAAAACCTCTGGCAACTACTCGCAACCACTTGCAACCGCTTGCAACCACACGTAACCACTAGCAACCACTCGCAAGCACTCGCAACCACCAGCAACCACTCGCAACCACTCGCAACCACTCGCAACCACTCACAACCACTCGCAACCACTCGCGAAAACTCGTAACCACTCGCAACCACTCGCAACCACTCGCAACCACTCGCAACCACTTGCAACCACTCGCAACCACTTGCAACCACGTGCAATCACTCACAACCACTAGGAACCACTCTCAACCACTTGCAACCACTCGCAACCAATATCAACCATTTGTGACTCGTGTTGACCACACAAAGTAGATTTCTTTGGTCATAGTCAGTGACGTATGTATCCTACTAGTTGAAGGTATTTTTACTTGGTAGTTGATAACAAATGTTCCCAACCCATTGTTTCCCCCTCTGACCATCCGTGACTCCTATTATGAGTTTTCAACGTTGACCACACGCTGTGAACTTCTTTTGGTCATGGTTAGTGGCATATGCCTACTTTGGTTTGTCACTATACATGGTTGCCAGGCCTATCACTACGTACTGAAGGTCTTTGTGATTTCTAGTTCATAGCCAGTGTTCCCAAACCATTGTTACCCCCTCTGACTATCTGTGACTCTTGTTGTGAGTTGTCAGCGTTGACCACATGAAGTGAAATTTTGTGGTCATGGTCAGTGGAATATGCATACTTTGGTTGGTCACCGTGCATGGTAGTCACACTATGCCACGACATATAGAAGGTCTTTCTACTTGCTACTTGATGTATAGTAGTCAGAAACCATTGTTTCCCCCTGTTACCATTTGTGACTTGTGTTATGAGTTGTCAAAGTTGACCACACATAGTGACATTTTTTTGTCATGGTCAGTGACACATGCCTATTTGGTTGGTCATTGTACATGGTAGCCAGGCCATGCCACTACTTATTGAAGGTCCTTGTGCTTGCTACTTGATACCTGGTGTTCCCAAACCATTGTTTCCCTCTCTGACCATTTCTGACTCGTACTATGAGTTTTCAACGTTTACCACACACAGCGGATTTCTTTGGTCAAAGACAATACATATGCCTACTCTGGTCAGTGATTGTCCATGGAAGCTGCACCGTGCTACTACTTATTTAATGTTATTGTACTTGCTGGTTGAAGACTAACATTCTGAAACCATTGTTTCCCCCTCTGACCATTCCTGAATCTTGTTGTGGGTTGTGAACGTTGACCACCCATATTGAAATTTTTTGGTCATGGTCAGTGACATATGCTTTGTTTGGTTGTTTGGTGTGCATAGTAGCCACACTCTGCCACCATGTATTGAAATTATTTGTCTTTCTAGTCAATACATAGGGTTCCCAAAACATTGTCTCCCCCTCTGACCATTTGTGACTCGTGTTATGAGTTGTCAATGATTACCACACATAGTGTATTTCTTTGGCCAGAGTCAGTGACGTATGCATCCTTTGGTTGGTCAATGTGCACGCTAGCCACACCGTGCCACTACTTGTTGAAGGTCTTTGTACTTGCTAGTTGATAACTAGTGTTTCCAACCCATTGTTTCCCCTGCTGACCATTTTTCACTTGTGTTATGAGTTTATAACGTTAACCACACACTGTGAAAGTCTTTTGGTCATGGTGAGTGGCATATGTCTACTTTGGTTTGTCATCGTACATTGTTGGTACGCCGTGTCACTACGTACTGAAGGTCTTTGTGCTTTTTGGTGGATAGCCAATGCCGAAATCATTGTTACCCCCTCTGACTATATGGGACTCTTGATGTGAGTTGTCAGCGTTGACCTCATGAAGTGAAATTCTTTGGTCTTGGTCAGTGACATATGCATACTTTTGTTGGACACTGTGCATGGTAGCCACAAGGTGCCACTACATATTGAAGGTCTTTGTACTTGCTAATGGATAACTAGTATTCACAAACCATTGCTTACCCCTCTGCCCATTTGTCACTCGTGTTATGAGTTTTCACAGTCGACGACACATTGTGACATTCTTTGGTCATGGTCAGTGACACATGCCTACTTTGGTTGGTCATTATACATGGTAGCCACACCGTGCCACTACTTATTGAAGGTCCTTGTACTTGCTAGTTGATACCTGGTGTTCCCAAAGCATTCTTGCCCCCTTTGACCATTTGTGACTTGTATTATGAGTTGTCAACGTTGACCACAGCGGATTTCTTTGGTCAAAGGCAGTACATATGCCTACTTTGGTCAGTCATTGTGCATGGTAGCCACACCGTGCTACTACTCATTGAAGGTCGTTGTACTTGCTAGTTCAAAACTAATATTCCGTAACCATTGTTTCCCCCTCAGACCATTTGTGACTCGTGTCATGGGTTGTGAACATTGACCACCCATACTTTTTTGGTCATGGTCAGTGACATATGCCTATTTTGGTTGTCCGGTGTGCATAGTAGCCACACCGTGCGACTACGTATTGAAGTTCCTCGTCCTTTCTAGTCAATACATAGGGTTCTCAAACCATTGTCTCTCCTTCTGACCATTTTTGACTCGTGTTATGAGTTTTCAATGTTGACCACACATAGTGGAATTCTTTGTTCATAGTCAATGACGTGTGCATCCTTTGGTTGGTCACCGTGCACACTAGTCACACCGTGCCAGTACTTATTGAAGGTGTTTTTACTTGCTAGTTGATAAATAGTGTTCCCAACCCATTATTTCCCCCCCTAACCATTTGTGACTCGTGTTATGACTTTTCAACGTTGACCACACACTGGGAACCTCTTTTGGTCATGGTTAGTGGCTATTGATTACTTTGGTTTGTCACTGTACATGGTTTCCACGCCGTGTCTCTATGTACTGAAGGTCTTTGTGCTTTCTAGTTGATAGCCAATGTTCTCAAACCATTGTTCCCCTCTTTGACTATCGGTGAATCTTTTTGTGAGTTGTCAACGTCGACCACATGAAGTGAAATGGTCATGGTCAGTGACACATGCATACCTTTGTTGGTCACTGTGCATGGTAGTCACACTGTGCCACTACATAGTGAAGGTCTTTGTACTTGCTAATTGATAACTAGTATTCACAAACCATCGTCTCCCCTTATAACCATTTGTGACTTGTGTTATGAGTTGTCAAAGTTGACCACACATAGTGACATTCTTTGGTCATGGTCAGTGACACATGCCTACTTTGGTTGGTCATTGTACATGGTAGCCACACCGTGCCACTACGTATTGCATTTCCTTGTTCTTGCTAGTTGATACCTGGTGTTCCCAAATCAGTGTTTCCCCCTCTGACTATTTGTGACTCGCATTATGAGTTTTCAACGTTCACCACACACAACAGATTTCTTTGGTCATGGTGAGTGATATCTGCCTAGTTTGGTTGTTTGGTGTGCATAGTAGCCACACCGTGCCACTACATATTGAAGTTCTTTGTCCTTTCTTGTCAACACATAATGTTCCCAAACCATTGACTCTCCCTCTGACCATTTGTGACTCGTGTTATGAGTCAATGGTGACCACACATAGTGGATTTCTTTAGTCACAGTCAGTGACGTATGCATCCTTTGGTTGGTCACTATGCACGCTAGCCACACTCTGCCACCGCTTTTTGAAGGTCTTTGTACTTTCTAGTTGACAACTAGTGTTCCCAACTCATTTTTCCCCCTCTGACCACTTGTGACTCGTGTTATGAGTTTTCAACGTTGACCACACACTGTGAAATTCTTTTAGTCATGGTTAGTTGCATATGCCTACTTTGGTTTGTCACTGTCCATGGTTGCCACGCCGTGTCACCACGTACTGAAGGTCCTTGTGCTTTCTAGTTGATATCCTGTGTTCCCAAACCATTCTTACCCCCTCTGACTATCTGTGACTCTTGCTGTGAGCTGTCAACGTTGACCACATGATTTGAAATTCTTTGGTCATGGTCAGTGACATATGCATACTTCGGTTGGTCACTGTCCATGGTAGCCACATCGTGCCACTACACATTAAAGGTCGTTGTACTTGATAATCGATAACTAGTATTTACAAACAGTTGTTTCCCCCCACTGAGTATTTGTGACTCGTGTTATGAGGTGTCAAAGATGACCGCACATAGTGACATTCTTTTGTCATGGTCAATGACACATGCCTACTTTTGTTGGTCATTGTACATGGTAGCTACACCGTGCCACTACTTACTGAAGGTCCTTGTGTTTGCTTGTTGACACCTGGTGTTCCCAAACCATTATTTCCCCCTCTGACCATTTGTGACTTGTATTATGAGTTGTCAACGTCGACCACACACATCGGATTTCTTTGGTCAAAGGCAGTTGATATGCCTACTTTGGTCGGTCATTGTGCATGGTAGCCACACCGTGCTACTACTTATTGAAGGTTGTTGTACTTGCTAGTTGAAAACTAATATTCTGAAACCATTGTTTCCCCAACTATGGCGCAACTAGGGCACAACTAGGGCGCAACTAGGGTTCAACTAGGGCCCACGTAGGACGCACGTAGGCTGCAACTAGGGCGCAGCTAGGGCGCATGTATGGCGCAAGCAGGGTGCAACTAGGGCACAACTAAGGTACAACTAGGGCACAACTTGGACTCAACTAGGGTGCAACTAGGCTGCAACTAGGGCGCAAGTAGGGTGCGAGTGTGGCACAAGTAGGGCGCAACCATGACGTAACTAGGGCGCAACTATGGCGCAACTAGGGCGCAACTAGGGCATAATTAGGACACAACTAGGGCGCAACTAGGGGGCAACTAAAGCGCAAGTAGGGTGCAAGTAGGGCTCAACTAGGGCGTGACTAGGGCGCAACTAGGGTACAACTTGGATGCAACTATGGCAAAAGTAGGGCACAAGTAAGGCGCAACTTGGGCGCAACTAGGGCACAAGTACAGTGCAAGTAGGATGCAACTTGGGAGCGACAAGGGCGCAGCTAGGGTGCAACTAGAACCCAACTAGGGTGTAGCTCGTGCCAAACTGAGGCGCACCTAGGACACAACTAGGGTGCAACTAGGGCGCAAGTAGGACGTACGTAGGACGTAAGTAGGATGCAACCAGAGCAAATCTAGGGCGTAACTAGGGCGTAACTAGGGCACAACTAGGACGCAAGGAGGGTGCAATTGGGGCACAAGTAGGGCGCAAGTAGAGTGCAACTAGGGTACTGCTAGGACGCAACTAGGGTACAACTAGGGCGCAACAAGGGTGCAACTAGGCCGTAGCTGGTGCCCAGCTGAGGTCCAACTTGGGGTGCAACTAAGGGCATAGCTAGGAAGCAAGTAGGGTGCAACTAGGGCGCAAGTAGGGCACAACTAGGGCACAACTAGGGTGTAGCTAGTGTCCAACTGAGGCGGATCTACGGCGCAACTAGGGCGCAACTAGGGCGTAACTAGGGCACAAGTAGGGTGCAAGGAGGGCGCAAGTAGGGTGCAACTAGGGCGCAAGTAGGGTGCAACTAGAGTGTAGCAAGTGCCCAACTGAGGCGCAACTAGGGCGCAACTAGGGCGGAACTAGGGTGCAACTAGGGCGCAAGTAGGGTGTTAGTAGGGCGCAACAAGGGTGCAACTAGGGCAAAACTAGGGTGCAACTAGGGCGTAACTAGGACACAACTAGGGCTTAGCTAGTGCCCAACTGAGGTGCAACTAGGGCGCAGCAAGGGCGCAACTAGGACGTAAGTAGCCCGCAACTAGGGTGCAACTAGGGTGCAACTACCGTGCAACTATGGCGTAGCTAGTGTCCAACTGAGGAGCAACTAGGGCGCAAGTAGTGCGCATGTAGGGTGCAACTAGGGCGCAACTAGGACATAACTAGGGCGTAGCTAGTACCCAACTAAGGCACAACTAGGGCGCAAGTAGTGCGCATGTAGGGTGCAACTAGGGCGCAATTAGGGTGCAACTAGGGCGTAACTAGGGCGTAAGTGAGACACAACTAGGGCGCAATTTGGGTGCAACTAGGACGCAACTAGGGTACAAGTAGGACAGAAGTAGGGTGCAAGTAGGGCGCAACAAGGGTGCAACTAGGGTGCAACTAGGGCACAAGGAGGATGCAAGTAGGGCGCAAGAAGGACGTAACTAGGGTGCACCTAGGATGGTACTAGGGTACAGTTAGGATGCAAGTAGGACGCAACTAGGATATAATTGGGTGCAACTAGGGTACAACTAGGGTACAACTAGGGCGTAGCTTGTTCCCAACTGATGCGCAACTAGGGGACAACTAGGGCACAACTAGGGCGCAAGTAGGGCGCAAGTAGGGTGCAAGTAGGGCGCAACTAAGACGCAACTAGGGCGCAACTATGACGTAGCTAGTGCCGAACTGAGGTGCAACTAGGGTGTAACTAAGACGCAACTAGGATGCAACTAGGACCCAAGTAGGGTGTAAGTAGGGTGCAACTAGGGCGCAACTAGGGTGCAACTAGATGCAACTAAGGCGTAGCTAGTGCCCAACTGAGGCGCAACTAGGATGCAACTAGGGTACAAGTAGGGCGCAACTAGGGGCAAGGAGGCACAACTAGGGTGCACATAGGGCGCAAGTAGGGTGCACTTCGGACACAACTAGGGCGTAAGTAGGGCGTAGCTAGTGTCCAACTAAGGCGGAACTATGGCGCAACTAGGACGCAAGTAGGACGCAACTATGGCGCAAGTAGGGCGCAACTAGGGCGAAATTAGAGTGCAACTAGGACACAACTAGGGGTCAAGTAGGGCACAAGTAGGGTGCAACCAGGGCGCAACTAGGGTGCAACTAGGACGCAACTAGGGCGCAAGTATGCTGCAAGTAGGGTTCAACTAGGGTGCATCTATGGCGCAACTAGGACGTAGCTAGTGCCCAACTGAGGTGGCTCTAGGGCGCAAGTCTGGCACAACTAGGACGCAAGTAGGGTGCAAGTAGGGAACAAGTAGGATGCAAGTAGGGTGCAACTAAGGTGTAATTAGGACGCAACTAGGCGGCAACTAGGACGTAGCTAGTGCCCAACTAAGGTACAACTAGGATGCAACTAGGGAGCAAATAGGGTGCAACTAGGATGCAAGTAGGACACAACTAGGACCCCATGTGGGTGCAGCTAGGCTACAACTAGGGCGCAACTAGGGCGCAAGTAGGGCGCAAGCAAGGCTCAATGAGGGCGCAACTAGGGCGCAACTAGGGCGCAACTAGGGCCTAGCTAGTGCCCAACTGAGGAGCAACTAGGGTGAAACTAAGGTGCAACTAGGGTGTAACTAGGACGCAAGTAGGGTGTAACTAGGGCGCAACTAGGACGCAACTAGGATGCAACTAGGGTGCAACTAGGGCGTAGCTAGTGACCCAACTGAGGCGCAACTAGAGTACAACTAGAACAAAAGTTGAGTACATCTAATGTACAAGTAGGACACAAGCAGGGCACAACTATGGCGCAACTAGGACGTATCTATGGTGCAAGCAGGATGCAAGTAAGGCGCAACTTGAGCGTAACTAGGGCGCAACTAGGGTGTAACTAGGACGCAAGTAGGCCGCAAGTACGTCGCAAGTAGGACGCAACTAGGGCGTAACTAGGGCACAACTAGGATGCAATTAGGGCGCAAGTAGGGCACAACTAGAACGCAAGTAGGGCGCAACTATGGTGCAAGTAGGGCTCAAGAAAGGCGCAAGTAGGACGCAGTCAGGGCACAACAAGAGTGCAACTTGGTTGCAAGTAGGATACAAGTAGGTCACATCTAGGACATAACTACGATGCAACTATGGCGCATGTAGGGTGCAAGTAGGGCGCAACTAGGACGTAACTAGGGCGTAACAAGAGCGTAGCTAGTGCCCAATTGAGGCGCAACTAAGGCGCAACTAGGGTGCAAGTCGGGCGTAAATAGGACGCAAGTAGGGCGCAAGTAGGGCTGAAGTAGGGCGCAATTAGGATGCAACTACGGTGCAACTAGGGCACAACTAGGACACAACTATGGCGCTACTAGGACGCAAGGAGGACACAACTAGGGAGAAACTAGCACGCAACTAGGATAAAACTAGGGTGCAACCAGGACGCAAGTACGGCACAAGTAGGGCGCAACTAGGGGCGCAACTAGGATGCAAATAGGGTACAAGTAAGGCGCAACTAAGGAGTAATTAGGACGCAACGAGGACGCAACTATAACGCAACTAGGGCGTAGCTCGTGCCCAACTGAGGCGCACCTTGGACACAACTAGGGTACAACTAGAGTGCAACTAGGGCGCAAGTTGGGCGTAAGTAGGGCGTAAGTAGGGTGCAACTAGAGTACATATAGGGCACAACCAGGGCGTAACTAGGGCACAACTAGGGCGCAAGGATGGCGCAACTAGGGCACAAGTAGGAAGTAAGTAGGGCGCAAGTAGGGTGCTACTATGGCACAACTAGGGCGCAACTAGGGTACAACTAAGGCGCAACTAAGCTGTATGTAGTGCCCAACTGAGGGGCAACTAGGGGGCAACTAGGGCGCAGCTAGGAAGCAAGTAGGGCGCAACTAGGGTACAATTGGGGCGCAACTAGGGTACAACTATGGCGTAGCTAGTGCCCAACCGAGGCGGAACTACGGCGCAACTAGGGCGCAACTAGGGTGTAAGTAGGGTGCAACTAGGGTGCAAGTAGGACGTCACTAGGACGCAAGTACGGCGCAAACAGCGTGCAACTAGGACGTAACTAGGGCACAATTAGGGCGCAACTAGGGCGTAGCTAGTACCCAAAGGAGGCGCAATTAGGGCGTAACTAGGACGCAAGTAGGATGCAACTAGGTCACAACTAGGGCGTAACTAGGGTCACAGAAGGGCATGAGAAGAGCACAACAAGGGCGCAACTAGGGTGCAACTAGGTTGCAAGTAGGGCGCAAACATGGAGTAAGTAGGGTGCAACTATGGCGCAACTAGGGCGCAACGAGGGCAAATGTAGGTTGCAAGTAGGGCGCAAGTATGACGCAACTATGGTGTATATAGGGCACAACTAGGGTGCAAGTAGGGCACAAGTAGGGTGCAACTAGGGTGCAACTAGGGCGCAACTAGGGCGCAAGTTGGGCACAACTAGGGTGCAACTAGGGCACCACTCGGGCGTAGCTAATGCTCAACTAAGGCGCAACAAGGGTACACCCAGGGTGTAAGTAGGGCGAAACCAAGGCGCAAGTAGGATGCAACTATGGCACAAGTAGGGTACAAGAAGGGTGCAAGTAGAGCGCAACTAGGGCGCAACTAGGACGCAACTATGGTGCAACTAGGGCGGAACTAGGATGCAAGTAGGGCATAAATAGGGTACAACTAGGGCGCAACTATAGCGCAACTAGGGCACAAATAAGGCACAACTAGGGTGCAACTAGGCCGTAACTAGGGCATACCTGGTGCTCATCTGAGGTGCAACTAGGGCGCAACCAGGGTGCAAGTCGGGCACAACTAGGCCGCAAGTAGGACGCAACTAGGCCGCAAGTAGGGCACAAATAGGATGTAACTATGGCGCAACTAGGGCGCAAATAGGGCGTAGCTAGTGCCAAACACAGGCGCAACTACGTCGCAACTAGGGCGCAAGAAGGGCACAACAAGGGCACAAGTAGGGCGCAACTAGGGCGCAAGTAGGGTGCAGTTAGGGCACAACTAGGGCGCAACTAGGGCGTAAGTAGGGCGCAACTAGGGTCCAACTACGACGCAATTAGGACGTAGCTTGTGCTCAAGTGAGGCGCAACTAGGGCACAATTAGGGTGCAAGTAGGACGCAAGTAGGGCGCAAATATGGCACAAGTATGGTACAACTAGGGAAAGACTAGGACGCAACTAGGGCGTAGCTAGTGCCCAACTGAGGTGCAACTAGGGTACAACTAGGGCGGAACTAGGGTGCAACTAGGGCGCAAGTAGGGTGTAAGTAGGGCACAACTAGGGCGTAACTAGGGCGCTGCTAGGGTGCAACTAGGGTGCAACTAGGACGTAGCTAGTATCCAACTAACGCGCAACAAGGACACAACAAGGACGTGACTACAGCGCAAGTAGCACACAACTAGGGCGCAACTAGGGCGCAACTAGGGTGCAACTAGGGTGTAGCTAGTGTCCAACTGAGGAGCAACTAGGGCGCAAGTAGGGCACATGTAGGGTGCAACTAGGGCGTGGCTAGTACCCAACTAAGGTACAAATAGGGCGCAACTAGGGCGCAACCAGGGCGTAGCTAGTGTCCATCTAAGGTGCAACTATGGCACAACTAGGGCGCAATTAGGGTCCAACCAGGGCGCAACTAGGGCGCAAGTAGGGCGCAAGTAGGGTGCAAGTACGGCGTAACTAGGACGCAACTAGGGCACAACTATGGTGCAACCAGGGCGTAGCTCGGGCATAGCTAGTGCTCAACTGAGGCGCAACAAAGGTGCAAATAGGGTGCAAGTAGGGCGTAACTAAAGCGCAAGTAGGACGCAATCATGGCGCAAGTAGGGTGCAGGAAGGGTGTAAGTAGGGCACATTTATGGGTGCAACTAGGGCGTAGCTAGTGCTCAACTGAGGCGCAACAAAGGTGCAAATAGGGTGCAAGTAGGGCGTAACTAAAGCGCAAGTAGGACGCAATCATGGCGCAAGTAGGGTGCAGGAAGGGTGTAAGTAGGGCACATTTATGGGTGCAACTTGGGCGCCTCATTCAGGCACTAGCTACGCCCTAGTTGCGTCCTAGTTGCACCCTAGTTGCACCCTATTTGCACCCTACTTACACCCTAGTTGTGTCCTAGTTGCGCCCTAGTTGCACCCTAGTTGCATCCTACTTGCGTCCTAGCTATGCCTGACTTACACCCTAGTTGCGCCCTAGTTGTGTCTCACTTGGGCACTAGCTATGCCCTAGTTGCACCATAGTTACGCCCTAGTTGCGCCCTACTTGCACCCTGCTTGCGCCCTAGTTGCGCCCTAGTTGCACCCCAGTTACGCCCTTGTCATGCCCTAGTTGCACCCTATTTACGCCCTAGTTGCACCCTGATTGCGCCCTAGTTGCATCCTATTTATGCCCTAGTTGCGCCCTAACTACACCCTACTTGCGTCCTAGTTGCACCCTACTTGCATCCTAGTTGCGCCCTACTTGCGTCCCAGTTGCGCCCTAGTTGCACCTCAGTTTGGCACTAGCTATGCCCTATTCGCGCCCTAGTTGCGCCGTAGTTGTACCCTAGTTGCACCCTAGTTGTACCTGAATTGCACCCTACTTGCGCCCTAATTGTACCCTAGTTGCGCTCAAGTTGTACCCATAGTTGAGCCCCACTTGCACCCTTCCTGCACCCTACTTGCGCCATGATTGCGTCCTACTTGCACCTTAGTTGCACCCTACTTCCACCCTATTTGCACCTTTACTCTGCCTCAGTTGAGCACTAGCTACGCCCGAGCTACGCCCTAGTTGCACCCTGGTTGCGCCATAGTTGTACCCTACTTGCTACATACTTGCGCCCTACTCGTACCCTAGCTACACCCTAGTTGCGCCCTAGTTGTACCCTACTTGCACCCTTCTTGGACCCTAGTTGCACCCTTCTTGCGCCCTAGTTGGGTCCTAGTTGCACCTCATTTGGACACTAGCTATGCCCTAGTTGCGCCCTAGTTGTGCCCTAGTTACGCCCTAGTTGCGCCCTATTTGCGCCCTACTTCTGCCCTAATTGCGCCCTAGTTACGCCCTAGTTCTACCGAAGTTGGGCACTAGCTACGCCCTAATTGCGCCCTAGTTGCACCTTAGTTTCGCCCTACTTGCTTCCTAGCTACGCCCTAGTTGCCCCCTAGTTGCGCCGCAGTTGGACACTAGCTACGGCCTAGTTGCAAAATGATCATTGCGCCCTAGTTGCTACCTAGTTGTGTCCTAGTAGCGTCCTAGTTGCACCCTGCTTTCACCCTTATTGCACCCTAGTTGCGTCCTCCTTGTACCCTACTTTTTCCCTAATTACGTCCTAGTTTCACCCTAGTTGTGCTCCAGTTGCATCCTACTTACGTCCTACTTGCGCCCTAGTTGCACCCCAGTTGCACCCTAGTTGTGTCCTAGGAGCGCCTCAGTTGAAAACAAGCTACGCTCTAGTTCCGTTCTAGTTGCGCCCTAGTTGCACCCTAGTTGCTCCCTAGTTACGCCCTACTTGCATCCTACTTGCGCCTTAGTTCCGCCCCTCGTTAACCCCCAACTTGTGCCCTACTTGCACCCCAGTTGCACCCTAGTTATACCCTAGTTGCGTCCTAGTTTTGCCTTAGTTGCGTCCTACTTGCGTCCTAGTTGTGCCATAGTTGCACCTTAGTTGTGCCCTAACTGCACCCTAGTTGCGTCCTAATTGCGTCCTACTTGCACCCTAGTTGCACCCTAGTTGCACCCTAGTTGCTCCCTAATTGCGCCCTAGTTGCGCCTTAGTTGGGCAGTAGCTAGGTCCTAGGGCGCAACTAGGGTGCAACTAGTTGCATCCTAGTTGCACCTGAAGTGCACCCTACTTGCATCCTACTTGTGCCCTAGCTGCGCACTACTTGCCTCCTACTTACACCCAACTTGCGCAACGAGGGAGCTACCAGGGTGCAACTAGTTGCGTCCCAATTGCACATTAGTTGCACCCTATTTGCATCCTACTTGCACCCCAGTTACGTCCTACTTGCGTCCTAATTGCGACCGACTTGCGTCATAGTTGCGCCTCAGTCGGGCACTGGCTTCGCCCTAGTTGCGCCCTAGTTGTACCCTAGTTGCACCCTACTTACGCCCTTGTTGCGTTCTAGTTGCACCCTAGTTGCGCCCGAGTTGTGTCCTACTTGCGTCATACTTGAGCTCTAGTTGCACCCTAGTTTCACCCTAGTTGTGCGCAACTAGGGTGCAAGTCGGGCGTAGCTAGGAAGCAAGTAGGGCGCAACTTGGGCAAAATTAGGGCGCAACTAGGGTGCAACTAGGGCACAACTAGGGTGCAACTAGGGCGTAACTAGGGCACAAGTAAGGCGCAACTAGGGTGCAACTTGGATGTAACTAGGGTACAACTAGGCCGCAACTAGGGCGCAAGTAGGACGCAAGTTGGGCACAAGTAGGACGTAAGTAGGGCACAACTAGGACGTAATTAAGGCACAAGTAGGGCACAAGTAGGGTGCAACTAGGGCGCAACTAGGGCACAACAAGGGCGCAACTAGGGCGTAGCTTGTGACCAACTGATGCGCATGTAGGATGCAACTAGGGTGCAACTTGGGTGCAAATAGGGCGTACGTAGGACGTAAGTAGGACGTATGTAGGGTCCAACTAGGCCACAACCAGGGTGCAGCTAGGATGTAGCTAGTGCCCTATTGAGGAGCAACTAGAGAGCAACTAGGGTGTAAGAAGGGCATAAATAGGGAACAAGGTGGGCGCAACTAGGGCCTAAGTAGGGCACAAGTAGGGCACAACAAGGGCGAGTGGTTGCAAGTGATTGCAAGTGGTTGTGAGTGGTTGTGAGTGGTCGTGAGTGGTTGCGAGTGGTTGCGACTGGTTGCGAGTGGTAGCGAGTGGTTGCAAGTGGTTGCGAGTGGTTGCGAGTGGTTGTGAGTGCTTGCGAGTGGTTGCAAGTGGTTGTGAGTTCTTGCAGGTGGTTGCAAGTTGTTGTGAGTGGTTACAAGTCGTTACGAATGGTTGTGAGTGGTTGCGAGTGGTTGCGAGTGGTTGCAAGTTCTTGCAAGTGGGTGCAAGTGTTTGCAAGTGGTTGCGAGTGGTTGTGAGTGGTTGCAAGTGGTTGCAAGTGGTTACGAGTGGTCGTTAGTAGTTGTGAGTGGTTGCTAGTGGTTGCGAGTGGCTGCAAGTTGTTGCGAGTGGCTGCTAGTGGTTGCGAGTGGTGGCAAATGGTTGCAACTGGTTGTGAGTGGTTGCGTGTGGTTACGAGTGGTTGCAAGTGCTTGCAAGTGGTTGCGAGAGGTTGCCAGTGGTTGCGAGTGGTTGCAAGTGGTTGAAAGTGCTTGCAAGTGGTTGCGAGTGGTTACGAGTGGTTTCGAGTGGTTGCAATTGGTTGCACGTGGTTGCGAGTAGTTGCGAGTGGTTGTGAGTGGTTGCGAGTGGTTGCAAGTGGTTGTGAGTGGTTTCAAGTGGTTGCTAGTGGCTGTGAGTGGTTGCAAGTGGTTGCGAGTGGTTGCAAGTGGTTGCCAGTGGTTGCGAATGGTTGTGAGTGGTTGCGAGTGGTTGTGAGTGGTTGCGATTGCTTGCAAGTGGTTGTGACTGGTTGAGAGTGGTTGCGAGTGGTTGCAAGTGGTTGCGAGTGGTTGTGAGTGGTTGCGAGTGGTTGTGAGTGGTTACAGGTGGTTGCGAGTGGTTGTAAATGGTTGTGAATGGTTGTGAGTGGTTGCGAGTGGTTGCAAGTGGTTGCGAGTGGTTGCAAATGGTTGCGAGTGCTTGCGAGTGCTTGCAAGTGGTTGTAGGGCTTGCAAGTGGTTGCGAGAGGTTGCGAGTGGTTGCGAGGGCTTGCAGGTGGTTGCAATTGGTTGCGAGTGGTTGCGACTGGTTGCGAGTTGTTACGAGTGGTTGCAAGTGGTTAACAGTGGTTGTGAGTGGTTACGGGTGGTTGCGAGTGGTTGTAAATGGTTGTGAATGGTTGTGAGTGGTTGCGAGTGGTTGCAGGTGGTTGCGAGTGGTTGTAAATGGTTGTGAATGGTTGTGAGTGGTTGCGAGTGGTTGCAAGTGGTTGCGAGTGGTTGCAAATGGTTGCGAGTGCTTGCGAGTGCTTGCAAGTGGTTGTAGGGCTTGCAAGTGGTTGCGAGAGGTTGCGAGTGGTTGCGAGTGGTTGCAAGTGGTTGCGAGCGGTTGCCAGTGGTTGCCAGTGGTTGTGTGTGGTTGTGAGTGGTTGCGAGTGGTTGCGAGTGCTTGCAGGTGGTTGCAATTGTTTGCGAGTGGTTGCGAGTGGTTGCAAGTGGTTAACAGTGGTTGTGAGTGGTTACAAGTAGTTGTGAGTGGTTGTGAGTGGTTGCGAGTGGTTACAAGTGTTTGCAAGTGGTTGTGAGTCGTTGTGAGTGGCAGCGAGTGGTTGCGATTGGTTATGAGTGGTTGCGAGTGGTTGCAAGTGGTTGCAAGTGGTTGCAAGTGGTTGCAGATTATTGCGCATGGTTGCGAGTGGTTGCGAGTGGTTGTGAATGGTTGTGAGTGCTTGTAAGTCGTTGTGAGTGCTTGCAAGTGGTTGCGAGTGGTTGCAAGTGGTTGCGAGTGGTTGCGAGTGGTTGCAAGTGGTTGCGAGTTGTTGCGAGTGGTTGCAAGTGGTTTCGAGTGGTTGCAAGTGGTTGCAAGTGGTTGCGAGTGGTTGTAAGTGGTTGCGAGTGGAAACGAGTGGTTGTGATTGGTTGTGACTGGTTGTGAGTGGTTGCGAGTGGTTGCGAGTGGTTGCAAGCGGTTGCAAGTGGTTGCGAGTGGTTGCGATTTCTCGTAAGTGGTTGCAAGTTGTTGCGAGTGGTTGCAAGTGGTTGCGAATGGTTGTGAGTGGTTGTGCGTGGTTGCGAGTGATTAGGAGTGGTTGCGAGTTCTTGCAAGTGGGTGCAAGTCCTTGCAAGTGGTTGCGAGTGGTTGTGAGTGGTTACAAGTGGTTGTGAGTAGTTGTGAGTGGTTGCTAGTGGTTGCGAGTGGCTGCGAGTGGTTGGGAGTGGTTGCTAGTGGTTGCGAGTGGTTGCAACTAGGGCGTAAGTAGCACGCAACTAGGGCACAACTAGGGTGCAACTAGGGCGCAACTAGGGCGTAGCTAGTGTCCAACCTAGGAGCAACTATGGCGTAAGTAGTGCGCATGGAGGGTGCAACGAGGGTGCAACTAGGACGTAACTAGGGCGTAGCTAGTACTGAACCAATGCGCAACCAAGGCTTAATGAGGGTGTAACTAGGGCGTAACTAGGGCGTAAGAAGGACACAACTAGGGCGCAATTAGGGTGCAACTAGGACGCAACTAGGGCGCAAGAAGAATGGAAGTAGGATACAAGTAGGGCACAACAAGGGTGCAACTAGGGTGCAACTAGGGCGCAACGAGGACGCAAGTAGGGCGCAAGAAGGACACAACTAGGACGCACCTTGGGTGTAACTAGGGCGCAATTAGGACGCAAGTAGGGCGCAACTAGGGTACAATTGGGCGGAACTAGGGTGCAACTAGGGCACAACTAGGGCGTACCTTGTGCCCAACTGAGGCGCAACTAGGGCGCAACTAGGGCACAACTAGGGCGCAAGTAGGGCGCAAATAGGGCGCAAGTAGGACGCAACTAAGATGCATCTAGGATGCAACTAGGGCGTAGCTAGTGCCGAACTGGGGTGCAACTAGAGTGCAACTAGGAAACAACTAGGATGCAACTAGGGCGCAAGTAGGGTGTAAGTAGGGTGCATCTAGGGCGCAACTAGGGTGCAACTAGGGCGCAACTAGGGCGTAGCTAGTGCCCAACTGTGGCGCAACTTGGGTGCAACTAGGGCGCAACTAGGGCACAAGTAGGGCGTAACTCGGGGGCGAGAAGGCGCAACTAGGACGCACATAGGGCGCAAGTAGGGCGCACCTCGGATGCAGCAAGGGCGTAAGTAGGGCGTAGCTAGTGTGCAACTGAGGTGCAACTAGGGTGCAACTAGGACGCAAGTAGGACGCAACTATGGTGCAAGTAGGACACACCTAGGGCGCAACTAGGGTGCAACTAGGATACAACTAGGGCTCAAGTAGGGCGCCAGTATGGTGCAACTAGGGCGCAACTAGGGTGCAACAAGGACGCAACTAGGGTGCAAGCAGGGTGCAAGTAGGGTGCAACTAGGGTGCATCTGGGACGCAACTAGGGCGTATCTAGTGCCCAACTGAGGTGGCTCTAGGGCGCAAGTAGGCCGGAAGTAGGACGCAAGTAGGGCGCAACTAAGGTACAATTAGGACGCAACTAGGTGGCAACTAGGACGTAGCTAGTGCCCAACAAGGGTGGAACTTGGATGCAACTAGGGAGCCAGTATGGTGCAACTAGGATGCATGTAGTGCATTACTAGGACACCATGTGGGCGTAATTAAGCTACAACTAGGGCGCAACTAGGGTGCAAGTAGGGCGCAAGTAAGGCGCACCCAGCGTGCAACCAGTGCGCAACTAGTGCGCAACTAGGGCCTAGCTAGTGCCCAACTCAGGTGCAACTAGGGCACAACTAGGCCGCAACTAGGGCGCAAGTAGGACACAGCTAAGGCGCTACTAGGGCGCAACTAGGGCGCAACTTGTTCATAGCTAGTGCCCAACTGAGGAGCAACTAGGATGAAACTATGGTACAACTAGGGTGCAACTAGGATGCAAGTAGGGCGAAACTAGGGCGCAACTAGGACGCAAATAGAACGCAACTAGAGTGCAACTAGGGCGTAGCTAGTGACCCAACGGAGGCGCAACTAGGGCGCAACTAGGACGCAAGTTGGGCGCATCTAATGCGCAAGTAGGGCGCAAGCAGGGCATAGCTAGGATGCAACTAGGGCGCATCTATGGCACAAGCAGGGTGCAAGTAGGGTGCAACTTGGGCGCACCTACGGTGCAACTAGGGTACAACTAAGACGCAAGTAGGGCGCAAGTATGTCGCAAGTAGGACGCAACTAGGGCGTAACTAGGACACAACTAGGGTGCAACTAGGGCGCAAGTAGGGCGCAACTATAATGCAAGTAGGGTGCAACTATGGCGCAAGTAGGGCTCAAGAAGGGCGTAAGTAGGACGCAGTTAGGACACAACTAGAGCGTACCTAGGGCACAAGTAGGACACAAGTAGGTCACATCCAGGACACAACTAGGACGCAACTAGGGCGCATATAGGGTGCAAGTAGAGCGCAACTAGGGCGTAACTGGAGCGCAACTAGAGAAAAGCTAGTGCCCAACTGAGGCGCAACTAAGGCGCAACTAGGGTGCGAGTCGGGTGTAAATAGGACGCAAGTAGGGTACAAGTAGGGCGCAAGTAGGGCACAATCAGAATGCGACTACGGTGCAACTAGGGCACAACTAGGGCGCAACTAGGGCGCTATTAGGGCACAAGTAGGGCGCAACTAGGGAGAAACTAGCACGCAACTAGGGTAAAACTAGGGTGCAACCAGGACGCAAGTACGACACAAGTAGGGGGTAACTAGGGGCGCAACTACGATGCAAGTAGTGCGCAGGTAAGGCACAACTAAGGAGCAACTAGGGCGCAACTACGATGCAACTAGAACGCAACTAGGGCGTAGCTCGTGCCCAACTGAGGCGCACCTTGGACACAACTAGGGTACAACTAGGGTGCAACTAGGGCACAAGTAGGGCCTAAATAGGTCGTAAGTAGGATGCAACTAGAGCAAATGTAGGGTATAACTAGGGCATAACTAGGGCACAACTAGGGCGCAAGGATGGCGCAACTAGGGCCCAAGTAGGTCGTAAGTAGGGTGCAAGTAGGGCGCTACTAGGGCACAACTAGGGCGCAACTAGGGCACAAATAGGGTGTAACTAAGCCGTAGGTAGTGCCCAACTGAGGGGCAACTAGGGGGCAACTAGGGCGCAGCTAGGAAGCATAATTAGTGCGCAACTAGGGTGCAACTATGGCGTAGCTAGTGCCCAACTGAGGCGGAACTAGGGCGCAACTAGTGCGCAACTAGGGTGCAAGTAGGGCGCAACTAGGGCGCAAGGAAGACGTCACTAGGGCGCAAGTAGGGCGCATACAGTGCGCAACTAGGGCGTAACTAAGGCACAACTAGGGCGCAACTAGGGCGTAGCTAGTGCCCAAATGAGGCGCAACTAGGGCGTAACTAGGACGCAAGTAGGATGCAACTAGGTCGCAACTAGGGCATAACTAGGGTCCCAGAAGGGCGCAAGTAGAGCACAACAAGGGCGCAACTAGGGTGCAACTAGGTTGCAAGTAGGGCGCAAGTATGGAGCAAGTAGGGTGCAATGATGGCGCAACTTGGGCGCAACTAGGGCGAAAGTAGGGTGCAAGTAGGGCGTAAGTAGGGTGCAACTAGGGTGTATCTAGGTCGTAACTAGGGTGCAAGTAGGGTACAAGTAGGGTGCAACTAGGGTGCAACTGGGGCGCAACTGGGGCGCAAATGGGATACAACTAGGGTGCAACTAGGGCACAACTCGGGCGTAGCTAATGCTCAACTAAGGCACAACAAGGGTACATGTATGGTGCAAGTAGGGCGTAACTAAGGCGCAAATAGGTCACAACTATGGCACGAGTAGGGCGCAAGAATGGTGCAAGTAGGACGCAGCTAGGGTGCAACTAGGACGTAACTATGGCGCAACTAGGGCGCAACTATGGTGCAAGTAGGACATAACTAGGATGCCACTAGGGCGTAAGTAGAGCACAACTAGGACACAAGTAAGGCACAACTACGGTACAACAAGGTTGTAACTAGGGCATAGCTAGTGCTCATTTGAGGCGCAACTAGGGCGCAACTAGGGCGCAAGTCGGGCACAACTAGGGCGCAAGTAGGGTGCAACTAGGATGCAAGTAGGGCACAAATAGGATGCAACAACGGCGAAACGTAGGGCGCAAACAGGGCGTATCTAGTGCCAAACAGAGGTACAACTAGGGCACAACTAGGGCGCAAGAAGGGCACAACGAGGGCACAAGTAGGTCGCAAGTAGGGCGCAAGTAGGGTGCAATTAGGGCACAACTAGGGAAAAACTAGGGCGTAAGTAGAGCGGAACTAGGGTCCAACAACGACGTAACTTGGGCGTAGCTTGTGCCCAACTGAGCCGCAACTAGGGTGCAACCAGGGCGCAAGTAGGGCGCAAGTAGGGCGCAAGTTCGGCCCAAGTAGGGTGCAACTAGGGAAAAACTAGGACGCAACTAGGGCGTAGCTAGTGCCCAACTGAGGCGCAACTAGGGCGGAAGTAGGGTGCAACTAGGGCGTAAGTAGGGCACAACTAGGGCGCAGCTCGGGCTCAACTAGGGCACAACTAGGGTACAAATAGGACGTACCTACTATCCAACTGACGCGCAACAAGGACGCAACAAGGGCGCGACTACAGTGCAAGTAGCACGCAACTAGGGCACAACTAGGACGCAACTAGGGTGCAACTAGGGTGTGGCTAGTGTCCAACTGAGGAGCAACTAGGGCGCAAGTAGGGCACATGTAGGGTGCAACTAGGGGGCAACTAGGGCGCAACTATGGCACAACTATGGTGTAGCTTGTACCCAAGTAAGGCGTAAATAGGGCGCAGCTAGGGCGCAACCAGGGCCTAGCTAGTGTCCATCTAAGGTGCAACTATGGGACAACTAGGGCCCAATTAGGGTACAACCAGGGCGCAACTACGGCGCAAGTAGGGCACAAGTGGGGTGCAAGTAGGGTGCAACTAGGACGCAACTAGGATGCAACTAGGGTGCAACTAGGGTGTAGCTCGGGCGTAGCTTGTGCTCAACTGAGGCGCAACAAAGATGCAAATTGGATGCAAGTAGGGCGTAACTAAGGCGCAAGTAGGACACAATCATGGTGCAAGTAGGGTGCAGGAAGGGTGCATGTAGGGCGCAACTATGGGTGCAACTCGGGCGCCACAGTCAGGCACTAGCTACGCCTTAGTTGCGTCCTAGTTGCACGCTAGTTGTACCCTACTTGAACCCCTCTTACGTCCTAGTTGCGTCCTAGTTGCGCCATACTTGCGCCCTAGTTGCATCCTACTTTCTTCCTAGATACGCCCGACTTGCACCCTAGTTGCGCCCTAGTTGCGCCTGAGTTGGGCACTAGCTACGCCTTAGTTGCACCATAGTTACGACCTAGTTGCACCCTGATTGTGCCCTAGTTGGACCCTACTTATTCCCTAGTTGCGCCCTAGCTGCGCCCTAACTGTACCCTACTTGCGTCCTAGTTGCGCCCTACTTGCGCCCTAGGTGCGCCCTACTTGCCACCTAGTTGCACCCTAGTTTCACCTCAGTTTAGCACTAGCTATGCTCTATTCGCGCCCTAGTTGTGCTATAGTTGCGCCCTAGTTGCACCCTAGTGCTTGCAAGTGGTTGTGAGTGGTTGCGAGTGGTTGTCAGTGGTTGCGAGTGGTTGCGAGTGGTTGCGAGTCATGGAAAGTGGTTGCGAGTAGTTGCATGCAGATGCAAGTGGTTACAAGTGGTTGAGAGTGGCTGCAAGTGGTTGCGAGTGGTTGTAAGTGGTTGCCAGTGGTTGGGAGTGGTTGGGAGTAATTGCGAGTAGTTGCCGGTGGTTGCGAGTGGTTGCGAGTGGTTGCAAGTGGTTGCAAGTGGTTGAGTGAGGTTACGAGTGGTTACGATTGGCTGCAAATAGTTGCGAGTTGTTGCGAGTGGTTGCGAGTGGTTGCAAGTGCTTGCTAGTGGTTGCGAGTGGTTGCGTGTGGTTACAAGTGATTATGAGTGGTTGCGAGTCGTTGCAAGTGGTTGCGAGTGGTTGCGAGTGGTTGTCAGTGGTTGCGGGTGATTGCGAGTGGTTGCGAGTCGTTGCAAGTGGTTTTGTGTGGTTGCGAGTGGTTGCGAGTGGTCGCAAGTGGTTGCGAGTGGTTTTCAGTGGTTGTGAGTTGTTGTGAGTGGTTGCAAGTGGTTACGAGTGGTCGCGAGTGGTCCCGAGTGGTCGCGAGTAGTTGTGAGTGGTTGCGAGTGGTTGCGCTTGGTTGCCAGTGGTCGCAAGGGGTTGTGGGTGGTTGCAAGTGGTCGTGAGTAGATTTCAGTGGTTGTGAGAGGTTGCGAGTGGTTGCGAGTGACTGGGAGTGTTTGGGAGTGGTTGTGAATGGTTGCGAGTTGTTGCAAGTGGCTCCAAGTGGTTGCGAGTGGTTGCGAGTGATTACGAGTGGTTGCGAGTTGTTGCGAGTCGTTGCGAGTGGTTGCCAGTGATTGCGAGTGGTTGCGAGTGGTTGCATGTGGTTGCGACTGGTTGCGAATGGTTTTGTGTGGTTGTGAGTGGTTGCGAGTGGTTGCGAGTGGTTGCATATGGTTGCGAGTGGTTGCAAGTGGTTGCGAGTGGTTGCGAGTGCTTGCGAATGGTTGCGAGTGGTTGCAAGTGGTTGCAAGTGGTTGCGAGTGGTTGTGAGTGGTTGTGAATGGTTGCGAGTGGTTGCAAGTGGTTCCGAGTAGTTACGAGTGGTTTCTAGTGGTTGCGAGTGGTTGCGAGTGTGTACAAGTGGTTGCAATTGGTTGTGAGTGGTTGCGAGTGGTTGCGAGTGGTTGCGAGTGGTTGCAAGTGGTTGCGAGTGGTTGCGAGTGGT
>SZWC01005340.1:32819-70857 GCA_023375785.1 Penium margaritaceum
GCAACCACTTGCAACCACTCGCAACCACTCGCAACCACTCGCAACCACTCGCAACCACTCCAAACAACTCGTAACCACTCGCAACCACTCACAATCACTTGCAACTACTCAAAACCACTCGCAACCACTCGCAACTACTCGCAACCACTCGCAACCTCTTGCAACTACTCGCAACCACTTGCAACCACTCGCAACCACTTACAACCACTCCCAACCACTTGCCACCACTCGCAACCACTCCGAACCACTCCCAACCACTCGCAACCACTTACAAGCACTCACAAACACTTGCAAGCGCTCACAAGCACTTGCAACCACTCGCAACCAGTTTCAACCACTTGCAGCCATTTGCAACCACTTGCAACTACTCGCATTAACATGCAGCCACCCGCAAAAACGCGCAACATATTGCAATTCCTTTGAACCACTCACAACCACCCGCAACCACTCGCAACCACTCGAAACCAGTCACAACCACTCACAACCACTTGCAAGCACTCGCAAGTACTCGCAACCACTCACAACCACTCACAGCCACTTGCAACCACTTGTAACCAGTCGCAGCCACTCCTAATTACTGGCAACCATTCGTAAGCATTTTCAACCACTTGCAACAACGTGTAACCACCTGCAACCACTGGCAATCACTTACAAACAAATGCAACTACACGCAACCACTCGCAACCACTCGCAACCACTCGCAACCACTCAAAACCAGTCGCAACAATTCCCAACCACTCGCAACCACTCGCAATCACTCGCAACCTCTAGCAGCCACTCGCAACCACTCGCAACGACTCGCAACCATTCACAAACATTTGCAACCACTTGCAACCATTCGCAACCACTCGCAAGCACTTGCAACCACTCGCAAGCACTCGCAACCACTCGCAACAACTTGCAACCTTTCGCAGCCACTTGCAACCACTTGCAACCACTCCCATTCACTCGCAACCACTCACAAACACTTGCAACAACTCGCAACAAATTGCAGCCACTTCTAACCACTCGTAACCACTCGCAACCACTCGCAACCACTAGCAACCACTCACAACCACTCACAACCACTCGCAACCACTCGCAACCACTCGCAACCATTCGCAACCACTGGCAACTACTCGCCACCCCTTGCAACCACTAAAAACCACTCGCATCCACTCGTAACCACTTGCAAGCACTCACCACCAATTGCAAGCAGTGGCAAGCACATGCAACCACTCGCAACCATTGGCAACAACTCGCAACCATTCCCAACAACTTGCATCCACTCGCAACCACTTGCAAGCACTTGCAACCACTTGTAACCACTCGCAACTACTTGCGACCATTTGCAACCACTCACAACAAATCTCAACCACTTGCAAGCACTCCCAACCACTCGCAGCCACTCAAAACCACTCACAACCACTTGCAACCACCCGCAACCACTCGTAACCACTCGCAACCACTCGCAACCACCCGCAACCACTTGCAACCAATTGCAACCTCTCATAACCATTTGTAACCACTCGGAGCCACTCCCAACCACTTGCAACCACTCGCAACCATTCACAACAACTCATAACCACTCACAAGCACTCGCAACAACTCACAACCACTCAAAACCACTCGCAACCACTTGCAACCACTCCCAACCAGTCGCAACCACTCGCAACCACTCGCAACCACTCGCAACCACTCGCAACCACTTGCAACCACTCGCAACCACTCACAGCCACTCGCAACCACTCGCAACCACTCACAACCACTTGCAACCACTCGCAACCACTCGCAGCCACTCGCAACCACTCGCAAAATCTTGCAACCACTCGCAACCACTCAAAACGAATCGCAACAAATGGTAACTACTCACAACCATTGGCAACCACTTGCAACTACTCGCAACAACTTACAATCACTCACAACCACTCGCAACCAATCGTAACCACTTGCAACCACTTGCAACCACTCACAACCACTCGCAACCACTCGCAACCTCTCGCAAGAACTTGCAACAACTTGCAACTACTCGTAACCACTCGCAACCACTCCCAACCACTCACAACCAAATGCAACCACTCGGGACCACTAACAACCACTCCAAACCACTCGCAACCACTCGCAACCACTCGCAACCAGTTGTAACCGCTGGCAACCATTTTGAACCACTCGCAACCACTGGCAACCACTTGAATCACTCGCAACCACACTTAACCACTCGCAACTACTCGCAACCACTCGCAACCGCTGGCAACCACTTGCAACCACTGGCAACCACTCTCAACGACTTGCAAACATACACAACCACTCCCAACCCATTGCAACCAATCTCAACCACTCACAACACCTCGCAACCACTCATTATAACTTGCAACCACTCACAACCACTCGCAACCACTCGCAACTACACATAACCACTCACAACCTGTTGCAACCACCCGCAACCACTCGAAACCACTCGCAGCCATTCACAACCACTCGCAACCACTTGCAACCACTCGCAACCACTCGTAAGCGCTCACAACCACTTGCAACCACTCGCAACCACTTGCAACCACTCGCAACAACTCACAACCACTCGCAACCACTGGCAACCACTTGCAAAAACTTGAAACCACTCGCAGCCACTTGCAACCACTTGCAACCACTCGCAATCACTTGAAACCATTGACAACCACTCGCAACTACTCGCAACCACTCGCAACCACCCACAACCAATCGCAACCACTCGCAACCACTTGCAATCACTTGCAAACACTTGCAACCACTCACAACCACTCGCAACCACTCGCAACCACTCGCAACCACCTGCAACAACTCGCAACAACTTGCAACCAATCGTAACCACTCGCAACCAATCACAACCATTCACAGCCACTCGCAACCACTCGCACCCACTCACAACCACTCACAACCACTTGCAACCACTTGCAACCACTCGCAACCACTCGCAACCACTTGCAACCACTCGCAACTACTCCCAACCACTCCCAACCACTCCCAACCACTCCCAACCACTCGAAACGACTCGCAACCGCACGCAACCACTTGCAACCACTTGAAACCACTCGCAACCACTCGCAACCACTTACAAGCCTTTGCAAACACTTGCAAGCACTCACAAGCACTTGCAACCACTTGCAACCACTCGTAACCACTCGCAGCCATTCGCACCAACTTGCAACAAATCACAAAAACATGCAACCACTAGCAAAAACTTGCAACCAATTGCATTCAATTGGAACCACTCGCAAGCACCCGCAACCACTTGCAACCACTCCAAACCACTCACAACCACTCACAACCACTTGCAACCACTCGAAACCACTGGCAGCCACTCCTAATCACTGGCAACCACTCGCAACCACTGCCAACGACTCCCAACCACTCGCAACTATTTGCAACCACTTGCAGCAACTCCCAACCACTTGCAACCACTTGCAACCACTCGCAATCACTGGCAACCACAATCAACTGCAACTACTCGCAACCACTCATAACCAGTTGCAACCACTCGCAACCTCTTGCAACCACTCACAACTACTCGCAACCACACACAACCACGTTCAAGCACTCGCAACCACTTGCAACCCCTCGCAACCACTCGCAACCACTCGCAACCACTCGTTGTTACTACTCGCAACCAATTGCAACCACATGCAACCCTTGCACTCACTTGCAATCACTTGAAACCACTCGCAACCACTCACAACCACTCGCAACCACCTCCAACCACTTGCAACAACTCGCAACCACACGTAACCACTTGCAACCACTTGCAACCACTCGCAACCACTGGCAACCACTCGCAACCACTCACAACCACTCGCAACGACTTGCAAACATACGCAACAAATCGCAACCACTTGCAACCACTCTCAACCACTGGCAACCACTTGTAACCACTGGCAATCACTCACAATCACTCGCAACCACTCACAACCACTCGCAACTACTCGCAACTACTCACACCCACTCGCAACCTCTTGCAACCACTCGCAACCAATTGCAACCACTCGCAACCACTTGCAACCACTCGCAACCACTCGCAACCACTCGCAACCACTCGCAACCACTC
The DNA here is from genome assembly GCA_023375785.1 of Penium margaritaceum. NCBI lineage: Eukaryota > Viridiplantae > Streptophyta > Zygnematophyceae > Desmidiales > Peniaceae > Penium > Penium margaritaceum. Next base: position 36,877 of record SZWC01005340.1, read on the forward strand.
GGAACCACTCGCAAAAACTTGCAACCACTCGCAGCCACTTGCAACCACTTGCAACCACTGGCAACCACTCGCAATCACTTGCAACCATTGGAAACCACTGGCAACTACTCCCAACCACTTGCAACCACACGCAACCACTTGCAACCACTCAAAACCACTTGCAACCACTCACAACCACTCGCAAGCACTCTCAACCACTTGCAACCATTTGCAACCACTCGCAACCACTTACAACCACTTGCAACCACTCGCAACCACTCCCAACCACTCCCAACCACTCGCAACCACTCGCAACCACTTGGAACGACTCGCAACCACACGCAACCACTCACAACCATTCGAAACCACTCGCAACCACTCGCAACCACTTACAAGCACTCGCAAACACTTGCAAGCACTCGCAAGAACTTGCAACTACTCGCAACCACTTGCAACCACTCGCAGCCATTCGCAACTACTTGCAACTACTCGCAACAACATGCAACCACCCGCAAAAACTCGCTACCAATTGTAACCAATTGGAACCACTCGCAAGCACCCGGAACCACTCGCAACGACTCAAATTCACTCACAACCACGTTGTACTTGCTAGTTGAAAACTAATATTCAGAAACCATTGTTTCCCCCTCTGACCATTTGTGACTCGTGTTATGGGGTGTGAACTTTGACTACCCATACTGAAATTCTTTGGTCATGGTCTGTGACATATGCCTGGTTTGGTTGTTTGGTGTGCATAGTAGCCACACCATGCCACTACGTGTTGAAGTTCTTGATCCTTTCTAGTTGATACATAGGGTTCCCAAACCATTGTCTCGCCCTCTGACCATTTGTGACTCGTGCTTTGGGTTGTCAATTTTTACCACACATAATGGATTTCTTTTGTCATAGTCAGTGATGTATGCATAATTTGGTTGGTCACTGTGCATGCTAGCCACACCGTGCCACTACTTGTTGAAGTTCTTTGATCTTGCTACTTGATAACAAGTGTTCCCAACCCATTGTTTCCCCATCTGACCACTGGTGACTCGTGTTATGAGTTTTCAACATTGACCACACACTGTGAAATTCTTTTGGTCATGGATACTGGCATATGCCTACTTTGGTTCGTCAATGTACATGGTTGCCACGTTGTGTCACTGCGTACTAAAGGTCTTTCTGATTTATAGTTGATAGCGAGTGGTCCCAAACCATTGTTACCCCCTCTGACTATCTTTGACTCTTGATGTGAGTAGTCAACGTAGACCACATGAATTGAAATTATTTGGTCATGGTCAGTAACATATGCATACTTTGGTTGGTCACTGTGCATGGTAGCCACACTGTGCCACTACATAATGAAGGTCTTTGTACTTGGTAATCGATAAATAGCATTCACAAACCATTGTTCCCCCCTCTGACCATTTGTGACTCGTGTGATGAGTTGTCAAAGTTGACCACAAACAGTGACATTCTTTGGTCATGGTCAGTGACACATGCCTACTTTGGTTTGTCATTGTACATGGTAGCCACACCGTACCACAACTTATTGAAGGTCCTTGTGCTTGCTAGTTGATACCCGGTGTTCCCAAACCATTGTTTCCCCCTCATACAATTTGTGACTCGTATTGTAAGTTGTCAACGTTGACCACACACAACGGATTTCTTGGGTATAAATCAGTACATATGCCTTCTTTGGTCGGTCACTGTGCATGGTAGCCACACCATGCTACTACTTATTGAAGGTTGTTGTACTTGCTAGTTAATAGTCCAAAACCATTGTTTCCCCCCCTGACCATTTGTGACTCATGTTATTGGTTGTGAACGTTGACCACCCATACTGCAATTCTTTGGTCATGGTCAGTGACATACGCCTAGTTTGGTTTTTTGGCGTGCATAGTAGCCACATCGTGCCACTACGGATTGAAGTTCTTTGTCCTTTGTAGTTGATACGTTGGGTTCCCAAACCATTGTTTCTCCCTCTGACCATTTGTGACTCGTGTTATGAGTTTTCAACGTTGAAAACACACTGTGAAATTCTATTGGTCATAGTTAGTGGCACATGCCTGTTTTGATTTGTCACTGTACATGGTTGCCATGCCGTGTCACTGCGTACTGAAGATCTTTGTGCTTTCTAGTCGATAGCCAGTGTTGTTAAACCATTGGTACCCCCTCTGAATATCTGTGATTCTTGTTGTGAGTTGTCAACGTTCACCACATGAAGTGAAATTCCTTGGTCATGATCAGTGACATATGCATACTTTGGTTTGTCACTGTGAATGGTAGCCACACTGTGCCACTACACATAGAAGGTCCTTGTACTTGCTAATCAATAACTAGTATTCACAATCCATTGTTTCCCCCTCTGACCAAATGTGACTTGTGTTATGAGTTGTCAAAGTTGACCACACATTGTGACATTCTTTGGTCACGGTCAGTGACACATGCCTACTTTTGTTGCTCATTGTACATGGTAGCCACAGTGTGCCACTACTTATTGAAGGTCACTGTGCTTGCTAGTTGATACCTGGTGTTCCCAAACAATTGTTTCCCCCTCTGACCATTTGTGACTCGTATTATGAGTTGTCAACGTTGACCACACACAGCGGATTTCTTTGGTCAAAGGCAGTACATATGCTTACTTTGGTCAGTCAGTGTGCATGGTAGCCACACCGTGCTACTACTTATTGAAGGTCGTTGTGCTTGCTAGTTGAAAACTAGTATTCTGAAACCATTGTTTCCCCCCCCTGACCATTTGTGAGTCATGTTATGGGTTGTGAACGTTGACCACCCATACTGAAATTCTTTGGTCATGGTCAGTGATGTATGCCTAGTTTAGTTGTTCGGTGTGCAAACTAGCCACACCGTGCCACTGCGTCTTGAAGTTCTTTGTCCTTTCTAGTTGATACATAGGGCACCCAAACCATAGTCTATCCCTCTGACCATTTGTGACTCGTGTTATGAGTTGTCAATGTTGACCACACATAATGGACTTCTTCGGTCATAGTCAGTGACGTATGCATCCTTTGGTTGGTCATTGTGCACGCTAGCCACACTGTGCCATTACTTGTTGAAGGTGTTTGTACCTGCTAGTTGATAGCTAGTGTTCCCAACCCAATGTTTCCCCCTTTGACCATTCGTCACCCGTGTTATGAGTTTTCAACGTTGACCACACATTGTGAAATTCTTTTGGTCATGATTAGAGGCACATGCCTACTTTGGTTTGTCACTGTACATGGTTACCACGCCGTGTCACTATATACAAAAGGTCTTTGTGCTTTGTAGTTGATAGCAAGTGTTCCGAAACCATTGTTATTCCCTTTGACTATCTGTGACTCTTGTTGTGAGTTGTCAATGTTGACCACATGAAGTGAAATAATTTGGTCATGGTCAGTGAGATATGCATACTTTGGTTGGTCACTGTACGTGGTAGCCACACCGTGCCACTACTCATTGAAGGTCCCTGTGCTTGCTAGTTGATACCTGGTGTTCCCAGACCATTGTTTCCCCCTCCGACCATTTCTGACTCGTATTGTGACTTTTCAACGTTGACCACACACAGCGGATTTCTTTCGTCAAAGGCAGTACATATGCCTACTTTGGTCGGTCATTGGGCATGGTAGCCACACCGTGCTACTACTTATTGAAGGTCGTTGTACTTGCTAGTTGAAAACTAATACTTTCAGACCATTGTTTCCCCCTCTGACAAGTTGTGACTCGTGTTATGCGTTGTGAACGTTGACTACCCATACTGAAATTCTTTTGATCATGGTCAGAGACATATGCCTAGTTTGGTTGTTCGGTGTGCATAGTAGCCACACCATCCACTACATATTGAAGTTCTTTGTCCTTTATAGTCATACATAGGGTTTCCAAACCATTGTCTCTCCCACAGACCATTTGTGACTTGTGTTGTGAGTTGTCAATGTTGACCACACATAGTGGACTTCTTTAGTCATAGTCAGTGACGTATGCATCCTTTGGTTGGTCATTGTGCATGCTAGCCACACTCTGCCACTTCTTGTTAAAGGTTTTTGTACTTGCTAGTTGATATCTAGTGTTCCCAACCCATTGTTTCCCCCTCTGGCCATGTTTGAATCGTGTTATGAGTTTTCAACGTTGACCATACTTTGTAAAATTCTTTTGGTCATGAGTAGTGGTCTATGCCTACTTTGGTTTGTCACTCTACATGGTTGCCACACCGTGTCACTACGTACTGAAGGTCTTTGTGCTTTCTAGTTGATAGCTATTGTTCCCAAACCATTGTTACCCCCTGTGACTATCTCTGACTCTTGTTGTTAGTTGTCAAGGTTGACCTCAAGAAGTGAAATTATTTGGTCATGGTCAGTGACATGTGCATGATTTGGTCGGTCACTGTGTACGGTAGCCATATTGTGCATCTACATATGGATGGTCATTGTACTTGCTAATCGATAACTAGAATTCACAAACCATTGTTTCCCCCTCTGACCATTTGTGACTCATGTTATGAATTGTCAAAGTTGACCACACATAGTGACATTCTTTTGTCATGGTGACACATGCCTACTTTGGTTGGCCATTGTACATGGTAGCCACACCGTGCTACTACTTATTGAAGATCCCTATGCTTGGTAGTTGATACCTGGTGTTTTCAAACCATTGTTTCCTCTCTGACCGTTTGTTACTCGTATTATGAGTTGTCAGTGTTGACCACACACAGCGGATTTCTTTTGTCAAATGCAGTACATATGCCTACTTTGGTCAGTCATTGTGCATGGTAGCCACACCATATCACTATTTATTGAATGTCGTTGTACTTGCTAGTTGACAACTAATATTCTGAAACCATTGTTTCCCCTCTGACCATTTGTGACTCGTGTTATGGGTTGTGAACGTTGACCACGCAAACTGAAATTCTTTGGTCATGGTCAGTGACATATGCCTAGTTTGGTTGCTCCGTGTGGATAGTAGCCACACCGTGCCACTACGTATTGGAGTTCTTTGTCCTTTCTAGTCGATACATGGGGTTCTCAAACCATTGTCTCTCCCTCTGACCATTTGTGACTCGTGGTATGAGTCGGCAATGTTGATCACAAATAGTGGACTTCTTTGGTCATAGTCAGTGACGTATGCATCCTTTGGTTGGTCACTGTGCATGCTAGCAACACCGTGCCACTACTTGTTGAAGGTCTTTGTACTTGCTAGTTGATAACTAGTGTTACCAACCCATGATTTCCCCTTCGGACGATTTGTGGCTCGTGTTATGAGTTTTCAACATTGACCACACACTGGGAAATTCTTTTGGTCATGGTTAGTGGCATATGCCTATTTTGGTTTGTCACTGTACATGGTTGCCACGCCGTGTTACTACGTACTAAAGGACTTTGTGCTTTCTAGTTGATAGCCAGTGTTCCCGAACCATTGTTACCCCCTCTGCCTATCTGCGACTCTTGTTGTGAGTTGTCAACGTTGACCACATGAAGTCAATTGTTTTGGTCATGGTCGGTGACATATGCATACTTTGGTTGGTCAGTGTGCATGGTAGCCACACTGTGCCAGTACATGCTGAAGATCTTTTTACTTGGTAATTGATAACTGGTATTCATAAACCATTGTTTCCCCCTCTTACCATTTGTGACTCATGTTATGAGTTGTCAAAGTTGACCACACATAGTGACATTTTTTTGTCATGGTCAATGAAACATGCCTACTTTGGTTGGTCATTGTACATGGTAGCCATACTGTACCACTACTTATTGAAGGTCCCTGTGCTTGCTAGTTGATACCTGGTGTTCCCAAACCATTGTTTCCCCCTCTGACCATTTGTGACTCGTGTTATGAGTTGTCAAATTGACCGCACACAGTGGATTACTTTGGTCAAAGGCAGTACATACGCCTACTTTGGTCGGTCATTGTGCATGGTAGCCACACCATGCTATTAATTATTGAAGGTCGTTGTACTTGCTAGTTGAAAACTAATATTCCAAAACCATTGTTTGCCCCTCTCACCATTTGTGACTTGTCTTATGTGTTGTGAACGTTGACCACCCATATTGAAATTCTTTGGTCATGTTCACTGACATATGCCTAGTTTGGTTGTTCGGTGTGCATAGTAGCTACTCCGTGCCACCCCGTGTTGAGATTGTTTGTCCTTTCTAGTTGATACATAGGGTTCCCAAACCATTGTCCCTCCCTCTGACCATTTGTGACTCGTGTTATGAGTTGTGGATGTTGACCACACATGGTGGACTTCTTTGGTCATAGTCAGTGACGTATGCATCTCTTGGTTGGTCACTGTGCACGCTAGCCACACCGTGCCACTACTTGTTGAAGGTCTTTGTACTTGCTAGTTGATAACTAGTATTCCCAACAAATTGTTTTCCCCTCTGACCATTTGTGACTCGTGTTATGAGTTTTCAACGTTGACCACACACTGTGAAAATCTTTTGGTCATGGTTAGTGGCATATGCCTACTTTGGTTTGTCACTGTACATGGTTGCCACACCGTGTCACTCTGTTCTGAAGGTCTTTGTGCTTTCTAGTTGATGGCCAGTGTTCCCAAACCATTGTTACTCCCTCTGACTATCTGTGACCCTTGTTGTGAGTTGCCAACGTCACCCATATAACGGGAAATTCTTTGGTCATGGCCAGTGACATATGCATACTTTGGTTGGTCACTGTGCATGGTAGCCACACTGTGCCACCACATATTGCAGGTCTTTGTACTAGCTAGTTCATACTTGGTGTCCCCAAACCATTTTTTCCCCCTCTGACCATTTGTGACTCGTATTATGAGTTGTCAATGTTGACCACACTCAGCGGATTTCTTTGCTCAAAGGCAGTACATATGCCTCCTTTGGTCGGTCATTGTACATGGTAGCCACACTGTGCTACTACTTAATGAAGGTCGTTATACTTGCTCGTTGAAAACTAATATTCCGAAACCATTGTTTGCCCCTCTGACCATTTGTGACTCATATTATGGGTTGTGAACGTTGACCACCCATACTGATATTCTTCGGTCATGGTCAGTGACATATGCCTAGTTTGGTTGTTGGGTGTGCATAGTAGCCATACCGTGCCACTACGTATTGAAGTTCTTTGTCCTTTCTAGTCAATACATATGGTTCCCAAAACCATTGTCCCTCTCTCTGACCGTTTGTGACTCGTGTTATGAGTTTTTGATGTTGACCACACACTGTGAAATTCTTTTGGTCATGGTTAGTGGCATATGCCAACTTTGGTTTGTCACTGTACATGGTTGCCACGTCGTGTCACTACGTACTGAAGGCCTTTGAGATTTCTAGTTGATAGCCAGTATACCCAAACCATTGTTACCCCCTGTGACTATCTGTGACTCTTGTTGTGAGTAGTCAACGTTGACCACATGAAGTGAAATTCCTTGGTCATCGTCAGTGACATATGCATACTTTGGTTGGTCACTGTGCATGGTAGCCACACTGTGCCAATACGTATTGAACGTCCTTGTACTTGCTAATGGATAACTCGTGTTCACAAACCACTGTTTCCCCCTCTAACCATTTGTGACTCGTGTTACGAGTTGTCAAGGTTCACCACACGTAGTGACATTCTTTGGTAATGGTCAGTGACACGGGCCTAGTTTGGTTGGTCACGGTACATGGTAGCCACACCGTGCCTCTACTTGTTAAAGGTCGTTGTACTTGCTAGTTGAAAACTAATGTTCCGAAACCATTGTTTCCCTCTCTGCCCATGTGTGACTTGTGTCATGGGTTGTGAACCTTTACCACCCATACTGAAAATCTTTGGTCATGATCAGTGACATATGCCTAGTTTGGTCGTTCGGTGAGCAAAGTAGCCACATCGTGCCACTACGTATTATAGTTATCTGTCCTTTCTAGTCAATACGCAGGATTCCCATCCCATTGTTTCTCCCTCTGACCATTTGTGACTTGTGTTATGAGTTGTCAATGTTGACCACACATAGTGGAATTCTTTGGTTGTAGTCAGTGACATATGCATCATTTGGTTGGTCACTGTGCACGCTAGCCACACAGTGCCGCTACTTGTTGAAGGTCTTTGTACTTGCTAGTTGATAACTAGTGTTCCCAACCCATTGTTTCCCCCTCTGACCATTTGTGACTCGTGTTATGAGTTTTCAACGTTGACCACACACTGTGAATTTTTTTTTGTCATGGTTAGTGGCACATGCATACTTTGTTTTGTCACTGTACATGGTTGCCAGGCCGTGTGACTATGTATTGAAGGTCTTTGTGCTTTCTAGTTTATAGCCAGTGTTCCCAAACCATTGCTACCCCCTCTGACTATATGTGACTCCTGTTGTGAGGTGTCAACGTTGACCACATGAAGTGAAATTCTTTGGTCATGGTCAGTGACATATGCATACTTTGGTTGGTCACTATGCATGGTAGCCACACTGTGCCACTACATATTGAATGTCTTTGTACTTGCTAATAAAAATCTAGTATTCACAAACCATCCCCCCCTAACCATATGTGAATCGTGTTATGACCTGTCAAAGTTGACCACTCATAGTGACATTCTTTGGTCATGATCAGTGACACATACCTATTCTGGTTGGTCATTGTACAGGGTAGCCACACCGTGCCACAACGTATTGAAGCTCCCTTTGCTTGCTAGTTGGTTCCAGGTGTTCCCAAACCATTGTTTCCCCCTGTGACCATTTGTGACTCGTATTCTGACTTGCCAACGTTAACCACACACAGCGGATTTCTTTGGTCAAAGGCAGTACGTATGCCTACCTTGGTCTGTCATTGTGCATGGTAGGCACACCATGCTACTACTTATTGAAGGTCGTTGTCCTTGCTAGTTGAAAACTAATATTCCGAAACCATTGTTCCCCCTTTGACCATTTGTGACTCGAATTATGGGTTGTGAACGTTGACCATCCATACTGAAATTCTTTGGTCATGGTCAGTGACATATGCCTAGTTTGGTTGTTTGGTGTGCATAGTAACCACACCGTGCCACTACGTATTGAAGTTCTTTGTCCTTTCTAGTCAATACATAGGGGTCCCAAACCATTGTCTATCCCTCTGACCATTTGTGACTTGTGTTATGAGTTGTCAATTTTGACCACACATAGTGCACTTGTTTCGTTATAACAAGTGACGTATGCATCCCTTGGTTGGTCAGTGTGCACGCTACCCACACCGTGTCACTATTTGTTGAAGGTATTTGTACTTGCTAGTTGATAACTAGTGTTCCCAACCCATTGTTTCCCCCTCTGACCATTTGTGACTCGTGTTATGAGTTTTAAATATTGATCACACACAATGAAATTCTTTTGGTCATGGTTTGTGGAATATGCCTACTTTGGTTCATCGCTGTACAAGGTTGCAACACCGTGTCACTACGTACTGAAGGTCTTTGTGCTTTCTAGTTGATAGCTACTGTTCCCAAACCATTGTTACCCCCTCTGACTATCTGTGACTCTTGTTGTGAGTTGTCAACGTTGACCACATGAAGTGAAATTCTTTGGGCATGATCTCTGACATATGCATACTTTTGTTGGTCAGTGAGCATGGTAGCCACACTATGCCACTACATATTCAAGGTCATTGTACTTGCTAACCAATAACTAGTATTCACAAACCATTGTTTCCCCCTCTGACCATTTGTGACTCATGTTATGAGTTGTCAAAGGTGACCACACATAGTGACATTCTTTGGTCATGGTCAATGACACATGCCTACTTTGGTTGGCCATTGTACATGGTAGCAACACCGTGCTACTTCGTATTGAGTCCCTGTTCTTGCTAGTTGATACATGGTGTTTTCAAACCATTGTTTCCTATCTTACCGTTTGTGACTTGTATTATGAGTTGTCAACGTTGACCACACACAGCGGATTTCTTTGGTCAAATGCAGTACATATGCCTAGTTAAGTCGGTCATTGTGCATGGTAGCCACATCATGTTACTTCTTATTGAATGTCGTTCTACTTGCTAGTTGAGAGCTAATATTCTAAAACCATTCATTCCCCCTCTGACCATTTGTGACTCATGTTATGGGTTGTGAACGTTGACCACCCATACGAAATTTCTTTGGTCATGGTCAGTAACATATGCCTAGTTTGGTTGTTCGGTGTGCATTGTAGCCATACTGTGCCACTACGTATTGAAGGTCTTTGTCCTTTCTAGTCGTACAAAGGGTTCACAAACCATTGCCTCTCCCTCTGACCATTTGTGACTCGTGTTGTGAGTTTCAACGTTGACCACACAATGTGGAATTCTTTTGGTCATGGTTAGTGGCATATGCCTACTTTGGTTTATCACTGTACATTGTTGCCACGCCTTGTCACTACGTACTGAAGGTCTTGGTGATTTCTAGTTGATGGCCAGTGTTCGGAAACCATTGTTACCCCCTCTGACCATCTGTGACCCTTGTTGTGACTTGTCAACGTTAGCCACAAAAAGTGAAATTGTTTGGTCATGGTCAGTGACATATGCATACTTTGGTTGGTCACTGTGCATGGTAGCCACAGTGTGCTACCGCATATTGCAGGTATTTGTACTTGCTAGTTCATACCTGGTGTTCCCAAACTATTGTTTTCCCCTCTTACCATTTGTGACTCGTATTATGAGTTGTCAATGTTGACCACACACAGCAGATTTCTTTGGTCAAAGGCAGTACGTACGCCTACTTGGTCGTTCATTGTGCATGGTAGCCACACTGTGCTGCTATTTAATGAAGGTCGTTGTATTTACTAGCTGAAAACGTTTATTCCAAAACCATTGTTTGCCCTCTAACCCTTTGTGACTTGTGTTATGGGCTGTGAATGTTGACCACCCATACTGAAATTCTTTGGTCATGGTCAATGACATATGCCTAGTTTGGTTGTTCGGTGTGCATAGTAGCCACACCATGCGACTATGTATTGAAGGTCTTTGTCCTTTCTAGTCGATACATAGGGTTCCCAAACCATTGTCTCTCCCTCTGACCATTTGTGACTCCTGTTATGAGTTGTTAATAATGACCACACATAGTGGACTTCTTTGGTCATAATCAGTGACGTATGCATCCTTTGGTTGGTCATTGAGCACGCTAGCCACACTGTGCCACAATGTTTTGAAGGTATTTGTACTTGTTAAATGATAACTAGTGTTCCCAACCCATTGTTTCCCCCTCTGACCATTTTTGACTCGTGTTATGACTTTTCAACGTTGACCACACTCTGTGAAATTCTTTTGGTCATGGTTTGTGGCATATGCCTACTTTGGTTTGTCCTTGTACAAGGTTTCCACACTCTGTCACTACGTACTGAAGGTCTTTGTGCTTTGTAGTTGATAGCTACTGTTCCCAAACCATTGTTACCCCCTCTGAGTACCTGTGACTCTTGTTGTGAGCTGTCAACATTGACAACATGAAGTGAAATTCTTTGGTCTTGGTCACAGACATATGCATACTTTTGTTGGTCACTGTGCATGGTGGCCACACTGTGCCACTACAAATTCAAGGTCTTTGTACTTGCTAACAAATAACTAGTATTCACAACCCATTGTTTCCCCCTCTAACCATGTGTGACTCATCGTATGAGTTGTCAGAGGTGACCACACATAGTGACATTCTTTGGTCATGGTCACTGACACATGCGTAATTTGGATGGTCATTGTACATTGTAGTCACACCATGCCACTACTTATTGAAGATCGCTGTGCTTGCTAGTTGATACCTGGTGTTTTCAAACCATTATTTCCCTTTCTGACCATTTGTGACTCGTAATATGAGTTGTCAACGTTGACCCCACAGAGCGGATTTCTTTGGTCAAATGCAGTACATATGCCTACTTTGGTCGGTCATTGTGCATGGTAGCCACACCGTGTCACTACTTTTTGAATTGTGTTGTACTTGCTAGTTGATAACTGATATTCTGAAACCATTGTTTCCCCCTCTGACCATTAGTGACTCGTGTTATGGGTTGTGAACGTTGACCAACCATACTAGAATTCTTTGGTCATGGTCAGTGACATATGCCTAGTTTGGGTGTTCGGTGTGCATAGTAGCCACATCCTGCCACTACGTATTGAAGTTATTTGTCCTTTCTAGTCAACACATAGGGTTCCCAAATCATTGTCTCTCCCTCTGACCATTTGTGACTAGTGTTATGAGTTTTCATTGTTGACCACACATAGTGGACTTCTTCGGTCATATTCAGCGACGTATGCATCTGTTGGTTGGTCAATGTGCACGCTAGCCACACCGTGCCACTACTTGTTGAAGGTCTTTGTACTTGCTAGTTGATAACTAGTATTCCCAACCCATTGTTTTCCCCTCTAACCATTTGTGACTCATGTTATGAGTTTCAACGTTGACCACACATGTGAAATTCTTTTTGTCATGGTTAGTGGCATATAATTACTTTGGTTTGTCACTGTACATGGTTGCCACGCTGTATAACTACGTACTGAAGGTCTTTGTGCTTTCTAGTTGATGGCCAGTGTTCCCAAACCATTGTTACCCCCCTTTGACTATAGGTGACCCTTGTTGTGATTTGTCAACGTTAACCACAAAAAGTGAAATTCTTTGGTCATGGTCAGTGACATTTGCATACTTTGGTTGGTCACTCTGCATGGTAGCCACAGTGTGCCACCATATATTGCAGGTCTTTGTACTAGCTAGTTGATACCTAGTGTTTCCAAACCATTGTTTCCCCCTCTTTCCGTTTGTGACTCGTATTATGAGTTGTCAACGTTGACCACACACAGCGGGTTTCTTTGGTCAAAGGCAGTATATGCCTACTTTGGTCGGTCATTGTGCATGATAGCCACACTGTGCTACTACTTAATGAAGGTCGTTATAGTTGCTAGTTGAAAACTAATATTCGAAAACCATTGTTTGCCCCTCTGACCATTTGTGACGTGTGTTATGGGCTGTGATTGTTGACCACCCATACTGAAATTCTTTGGTCATGGTCAGTGACATATGCCTAGTTTGGTAGTTTGGTGTGCATAGTAGCCACACCGTGCCACAACGTATTGAAGGTCGTTGTCCTTTCTAGTCGATGCATAGGGTTCCCAAACCATTGTCTCTCCCTCTGACCATGTGCGACTTGTGTTATGAGTTGTCAATGTTGACCACACATAGTGGACTTCTTTGGTCATAGTCAGTGACGTATGCATCCTTTCGTTGGTCACTGTGCATGCTAGCCACACCGTGCCATAACGTTTTGAAGGTATTTGTACTTGCTTGTTGATAACTAGTGTTCCAAACCCATTGTTTCCCCCTCTGACCATTTGTGACTCGTGTTATGAGTTTTCAACGTTGACCACACACTGTGAAATTCTTTTGGTCATGGTTTGTGGCATATGCCTACTTTGGTTTGTCCCTGTACAAGGGTGTAACAATGTGTCACTACGTACAAAGGTCTGTTCCCAAAGCATTGTTACCCCCTCTGACTATCTGTGACTCTTGTTGTGAGTTGTCAACGTTGACCACATGAAGTAAAATTCTTTGGTCATGGTCACTGACATATGCATGCTTTTGTTGGTCACTGTGCATGGTAGCCACACTCTACCACTATACATTCAAGGTCTTTGTACTTGCTAACCAATAACTCGTATTCACAAACCATTGTTTCCCCCTCTGACCATTTGTGACTCATGTATGAGTTGTCAAAGGTGACCACACATAGTGACATTCTTTGGTTGTGGTCAGTGACACATGGCTACTTTGGTTGGTCATTGTACATGGTAGTCACACCGTACCACTACTTATTGAAGATCCCTGTGCTTGCTAGTTGATACCTGGTGTTTTCAAACCATTGTATCCCTCTCAGACCATTTGTGAATCGTATTATGAATTGTCAACGTTGACCCCACACAGCGGATTTCTTTGCTCCAATGCAATACATATGCCTACTTTGGTTGGTCATTGTGCATGGTAGCCACACCGTGTCACTACGTATTGAATGTTGTTGTACTTTCTAGTTGAGAACTGATATTCTTAAACCATTGTTTTCCCCTCCGACCATTTGTGACTCAAATTATGGGTTGTGAACGTTGATCACCCATACTAAAATTCTTTTGTCATGGACAGTGACATATACCTAGTTTGGGTGTTCAGTGTGCATAGTAGCCACACCGTGCCACTATGTATTGAAGGTGTTTGTCCTTTCTAGTTGACACATAGGGTTCCCAAACCATTGTCTCTCCCTGTGACCATTTGTGACTCATGTTATGAGACGTAGACGTTGACCACACACAGCTGATTTCTTTGGTCAAAGGCAGTACATATGCCTACTTTGGTCGGTCATTGTTCATGGTAGCCACACCGTGCCACTACTTATTGATGTTTGTTGTACTTGCTAGTTGAAAACTAATATTCCGAAACCATTATTTCCCCCTCTGCCCATTTGTGACTTATGTTATGGGTTGTGAACGTTGACCATGCATACTAAAATTCTTTGGTCATGGTCAGTGACATATGCCTAGTTTGGTTGTTCGGTGTGCATAGTAGGCACACCCTGCCACTATGTAACAAAGTTATTTTTCCTCTCTAGTCAATGCGCAGGGTTCCCAAAGCATTGTCTCTCCCTCTGACCATTTGTGACTTGTGTTATGAGTTGTCAGTATTGACCACACATTGTGGAATTCTTTGGTCATAGTCAGTGATGTATGCATCATTTGGTTGGTCACTGTGCACGCTAGCCACACCGTGCCACTACTTGTTGAAGGTCTTTGTACTTGCTAGTTGATAACTAGTGTTCCCAATCCATTGTTTCCCCCTCTGACCATTTGAGACTCGTGTTATGAGTTTTCAACGATGACCACACACTGTGAAATTCTTTTGCTCATGGTTACTAGCATATGCATACTTTGGTTTGTCACTCTACATGGTTGCCACGCCGTATCACTATGTACTGAAGGTCTTTGTGCTTTCTAGTTGATAGCTAGTGTTCCCAAACCATTGTTACCCCCTCTCACTATATGTGACTCTTGTTGTGAGGTGTCAACGTTGACCACATGAAGTGAAATTCTTTGGTCATGGTCAGTGACATATGCATATTGTGGTTGGTCACTATGCATGGTAGCCAGACTGTGCCACTACATATTGAATGTCTTTGTACTTGCATAAGAAAAAAACTACTATTCACAAACCATTGTTTCCCCCTCTGATTATTTGTGAATCGTCTTATGAGTTGTCAAAGTTGATCACACATAGTGACATTCTTTGGTCATAGTCAGTGACACATGCCTATTTTGGTTGGTCATTGTACAGGGTAGCCACACCGTGCCACAACTTATTGAAGCTCCCTGTGCTTGCTAGTTGATTCCACGTGTTCCCAAACCATTGTTTCCCCCTTTTTGACCATTTGTGACTCGCATTATGAGTTGTCAACGTTGACCACACACAGCGGATTTCTTTGGTCAAAGGTAGTACGTATGCCTACCTTGGTTGTTCATTGTGCATGGTAGGCACACCGTGCCACTACTTATTGAAGGTCCTTGTACTTGCTAGTTGAAAACTAATATTCCGAAACCATTGTTCCCCCTCTGACCATTTGTGACTCGAGTTATGGATTGTGAACGTTGACCACTCATACTGAAAATCCTTGGTCATGGTCAGTGACATATGCCTAGTTTGGTTGTTTGCTGTGCATAGTAGCCACACCGTGCCACCACGTATGAAAGTTTTTTTGTCCTTTCTAGTCGATACATAGGGTTCTCAAACCATTGTCTATCCCTCTGACCATTTGTGACTTGTGTTATGAGTTGTCAGTGTTGACCGCAAATAGTGGACTTCTTTGGTAGTAGTCAGTGACGTATGCATCATTTGGTTGGTCACTGTGCACGCTAGCCACACCGTGCCACAACTTGTTGAAGGTATTTGTACTTGCTAATTGATAACTAGTGTTCCCAACCCATTGTTTTCCCTCTCTGACCATTTATGTCTCGTGTTATGAGTTTTCAAGGTTCACCACACACTGTGAAATTCTTTTTTGGTCATGGTTAGTGGCATATGCCTACTTTGGTTTGTCACTGTACATGGTTGCCACGCCGTGTCCCTACATACTGAAGGTCTTTGTGCTTTCTAGTTGATAGCCAGTGTTCCCAAACCATTGTTATCCCCTTTAACTATCTGTGACTCTTGTTCTGATTTGTCAATGTTGACCACATGAAGTAAAATGCCTTGGTCTTGGTCAGTGACATATGCATACTTTGGTTGTTCACTGTGCATGGTAGCCACTCTGTACCACTACATATTGGAGGTCTTTGTACTTGCTAATCAATAACTAGTATTCACAAACCATTGTTTTTGCCTCTCAACATTTGTGTCTCGTGTTATGAGTTGTCAATGTTTACCACACATAGTGGACTTCTTTGGTCATAGTCAGTGACGTATGCATCATTTGGTTGGTCGCAGTGCATGCTAGCCACAACGTGTCACTACTTGTTGAAGGTCTTTGTACTTTCTAGTTGATAACTAGTGTTCCCAACCCATTGTTTCCCCCTCTGACCATTTGTTACTCGTGTTATGATTTGTCAATGTTGACCACACATAGTGGACTTCTTTGGTCATAGTCAGTGATGTATGCATCCTTTGGCTGGTCACTTTACATGGTTACCACGCCGTGTCACTATGTACTGGAGGTCTTTGTACTTTCTAGCTGACAATTAGCGTTCCTGAACCATTGTTACCCCCTCTCACTATCTGTGACTCTTTTTGTGAGTTGTCAAAGTTGACCACGTGAAGTGAAATTCTTTGGTCATGGTCAGTGACATATGCATGCTTTGGTTGGTCCCTGTGCATGGTAGCTACACTGTGGCACTACATATTGAAGGTCTTTGTACTTGCTAATCGATAACTAGTTTTCACAAACCATTGTTTCCCCCTCTGACCATTTGTGACTCGTGTCATGAGTTGTCAAAGTTGACCACACATAATGACATTCTTTGGTCATGGTCAGTGACACATGCCTACTTTGGTTGGTCATTGTACATGGTAGCCACACGGCGCCACTACTTATTGAAGGTCCTGTGCTTGCTGGTGTTCCCAAACCATTGTTTCCCCCTATGACCATTTGTGACTCGTATTATGAGTTGTCAACGTTGAGCACACATTGCGGATTTCTATGGTCAAAGGCTGTACATATGCCTAATTTGGTCAGTCATTGTGCATTGTAGCCACACCGTGCTACTACTTATTCAACGTCGTTGTACTTGCTAGTTGAAAACTAATATTCCAAAACCATTGTTTCCCCCTCTGACCATTTGTGACTCGTGTTATGGGTTGTTAATGTTGACCACCCATACTGAAACTCTTTGCTCGTGGTCAGTGACATATGCCTAGTTTGGTTGTTCACTGTGCATAGTAGCCACACCGTGCCACAACGTATTGAAGTTCGTTGTCCTTTCCAGTCAATACATAGGTTTCCCAAACCATTGTCTCTCCCTCTGACCATTTGTCCCTCATGTTCTGAGTTGTCAATAAAGACCACACATAGTGGACTTCTTTGGTCATAGTCAGTGACATATGCATCCTTTGGTTGGTCACTGTGCACGCTAGCCACACCGTGCCACTACTTGTTGAAGGTCTTTATACTTGCTAGTTGATAACTAGTGTCCCCAACCCATTGTTTTCTCCTTTGACCCTTTGTGACTCGTGTTATGAGCTTTCAACGTTGACCACACTATGAAATTCTTTTGGTTTGATACTGTACATGGTTGCCACGCCATGTCACTACGTACTGAATGTCGTTGTGCTTTCTAGTTGATAGCGAGTGCTCCCAACCCATTGTTACCCCCTCTGACTATCTGTGACTCTTCTTGTGAGTTGTCAATGTTGACCACATGAAATGAAATTCTTTGGTCATGGTCAGTGACATATGCATACTTTGGTTGGTCACTGTGCATGGTAGCCACACTGTGCCACTACATATTGAAGGTCTTTGTACTTGCTAATCAATAACTAGTATTCACAAACCATTGTTTCCCCCTCTGACCATTTGTGACTAGTATTATGAGTTGCGAACATTGATCACACACAGGGGATTTCTTTGGTCAAAGGCAGTACATATGCCTACTTTGGTCGGTCATTGCGCATGGTAGCCACACCGTGCTATTACTTATTCAAGGTCGTTGTACTTGCTAGTTGAAAACTTATATTCCCAAACCATTGTTTCCCCCTCTGACCATTTGTGACTCGTGTTCTGGGTTGTAAACGTTGACCAACCATACTAAAATCCTTTTGTTTGTTCGATGTGCATAGTAGCCACACCGTGCCACTACGTATTGAAGTTCTTTGTCCTTTCTAGTCGATACATAAGGTTCCCAAACCATTGTCTCTCCCTCTGACCATTTGTTCCTTGTGTTCTCAGTTGTTAGTAAAGACCAAACATAGTGGACTTATTTGGTCATAGTCAGTGTCATATGCATCTTTTGGTTGGTCACTGTGCACGCTAGCAACACCGTGCTTCTACTTGTTGAAGGTCTTTGTAATTGCTAGTTGACAACTAGTGTTCCCAATCTATTATTTCCTTCTTTGACAATTTGTGACTCGTGTTATGAGTTTTCAATGTTGACCACACTGTCAAATTCTTTTGGTCATGGTTAATGGCATATGCCTACTTTGGTTTGTCAGTGTACATTGTTGCCACAACGTGTCACTACGTACGGAAGGTCTTTGTGCTTTCTAGTTGATAGCCAGTGTTCCCAAACCATTGTTACCCCCTCTGACTATCGATTACTCTTGTTGTGAGTTGTCAACGCTGACCACATGAAGTGAAATTCTTTGGTCATGGTCAGTGACATATGCATACGTTGGTTGGTGACTGTGCATTGAAGCCACACTGTGCTACTATGTATTGAAGGTCTTTGTGTCAATGCGCCGGATAGCAACAGTCTAGAAAACGGGTCCCGACATGGGAGGCCGCCAACCGCTCTTGGTATTGCAACCAAGATAACATATCACCCTCGAATGAGGGATCCACACTTTAGGTTCGTTTGGTTTGTAACCTCACGAAGTCTACATGTTGGTCTTTAGTGTCTACCTTTGGTTGGACACTATATGAGGAGTCTCAAAGGCAAGAAATGTAAATGGATACATGCAAGGTACAGGCTTTTATACTTGCGGAGCTTTGCTAAAGCTTCTGCTTGTAGTGGCTCCACTGGAGCCAACCTCAACCTACATTCCTACTTGGCGCGTCCTTAGACCGCCAAGTGTCATCCTCAAGGCAGGCTCTCGTAAGCTTCCTAGAAGCTTCCTGTCCCAGTTTTTGGCCACAAAGAAAATTGCAGCCGTCGCGGGGGGTTTGAACCCGCGATCTCTGGTTTGAGACTCCGGTGCCTAATCAACCAAGCCAGAAAAGGTATGGTGACTATGATGAGCCACTGGGGACATACCCATTATGGGCAGTGCATTCCTGGCCCATCTCAGAACAGACCAAGGGGACATATTCCATAAAGCAGTGCATGCCTTGTGTGTATGTGTAGCTAGCCAGCGAGGCAGTGGACAAAGTGCATACTATTTCAACAAATCTCTCCCTTGCACCTCTGTCCATATGTCCCTTGCTCCGCTCCATCAATGCCTTGGAATTCACCCTTCCTCTGCCGCAGTCCTCATGCTGAATTCACGAATGCGTGCATAATGCAATTCGCTCTCCACCGGTTTGGTCATGTAATCAGCAAGCATGCTCTTTGTTCTGCAGTGCTGCAAGTCCACCACGTTCTTCATGACCAGGTCACGTGAGTAGTGGTAACGTATGTCGATGTGCTTCGTTCGCTGGGAGATGATCTCGACTTTAGCCATCGAGATGGCACTCATGTTGTCCACGTGTATGATCGTGGCGTCCTTCTGTGGCACTGTCATTTTGCCAAGCAGGCTGCGGAGCCATTGAGTCTCCTTGCACACCTCAGACAAAGCAACGCACTCTACCTCAGCTGTGGACACGGAAACACAATCTTGCTTCCTGCTGGCCCATGAGATGGCAGCGCCATTCAAGATGCACACGTATCCAGAGGTGGATTTCTTGTCGTCAAGATTTCCTCCCAAGTCAGCGTCGGTGTAGCATTTCAGACGAAGGGGGTCTGTTCCTTCTTGGCCTCCAAGGACGAGGCCCATGTGATGTGTCTTCTGCAGGTAGCGTAAGATGCGCTTGACTGCCTGCCATTGTTGTGGCCCAGGGTTGGCCACAAATCTTCTCACTTGTCCCACAGCATAGCAGATATCCAGACGAGTCCCTACCATGGCGTACATGGTGCTACCCACGGCAGAGTGGTAGGGGATGTCTTGCATCTCCCTTTGTTCTGCTTCATTGCTTGGCGACATGGAGGCCTTCACCAAATACATTGGTGAGGCACTGAAGCGCTACCACATGGAAGACTGCAAACTTGTCATGAAATGAAACCATCCATCTCTTTGTACCACATCCTTGGGGCCAGTTTCAGCCCGTAGAGTGCTTTCACCAACTTGCACACCTTGCCCTTGGGAGCTTCGACTCCTTCGTGCACCTCCATCAGCACTTCCTTGTCAAGTTTCCCATAAAGGAAAGCTGTCCTGACGTCCATCTGGTGTATCTCCAAGTTCATTGCGGCAGCAATACCAAGGAGAGAGAGGATGGAGGCAAAGGTCACGACGGGCGTAAACGTCTCATCGTACTTGGAGCCCGGTCGTTTAGAGAACCCCTTCGCCACTACCCTTGCCTTGAACTTGTTGATGTTGCCATCTTGCTTCTTCTTCACTCGGAGGACCCACCTGGATCCCACCACGTGGGCCTTGTCGGGTCTATCTACCAGCACCCACGTGCCGTTCTCGGCAATGGATGCGAGCTCGCTATCCACTGCCTCCTTCCACTTGGCCGCATCTGGGCCATTCATGGCCTCCGCCACTGTGGATGGCTCTCCCTGAGCCATGCACGACCAGCTAAGGCCGGTCCAATCATCCTCATACCGCAAAGGTACTCTCTTTGGTCGCAAACTGTGCCGGGGTGGTGGTGCCGCTTCTTGCTTTGGTGCTGGTGCTTCCACAGGTGGTGGTTTGTCGTCGTCGTCGTCGTCAGAAGAGTCGTCAGACTCCAAGTCAGACTCGGAAACCTTGGACGCCTCTGTATCCGCATCCATCTCAGATGCTGCATCATCCTCCGCAGCCACTCTCCCATTCCCACCACCTGCTGGCAAGGCGAGCCAGTTGTCGGGTTCTTGGTCTCCGGACTCAAGCAACACTATCCACTCTCCTGCTTTGGGAGTGAGGGTCGGGTTCAGCAGCTCTCCCTTTCCAAGGGTACGTTTGTCGAACACGACGTCGCGCCTCCTCACGAGCTTGCCTGCTACCAGGTCCCAAAGCGGATAGGCTTTTTGTGACGTGTCGAACCCAACCATGATGCACTTCTTGGAGCGTGCGTCGAGCTTGCCTCCACCTTCTCCCGACTGGATCTTCACCCATGCAGTTGACCCTAACACCTTCAGATGAGATGCGTTGGGTTTCTTTCCCGACTATGCTTCCTGTGGGGTCTTCAGCTGCTTATCCTGCTCCTTTCCACGCTTTTGCAAGGCAGTCGCTGATGTGAGGTTCAAGAGGTAGCAAGCCGTTATTGCTGCTTCAGCCCAAAAGCAAGATGGGAGCTTGGCGTCGAATAGCATGCTTCGCACCATGCCGAGTAGGGTCTGGTTCATCCTCTCGGCAACGCCGTTGCTTTGGGGGTTGTAAGAGGTGGTTTGCTCATGTTGATGCCATGATGCTTGAGCCAAGGCTTGCATGCCTCGTACTCACCCCTGTTGTCACTTCGGAGTGCCTTCACCTTCTTGGACGTTTGCCGCTCCACCATGGCGACAAACTCGTGGAGCTTCTCCTTGACCTCTCCCTTTGTTTTGAGGAAGTAGATCCACAACTTGCGGCTGTGGTCATCAATGAAGGTCAGGAAGTACTTGCTTCCTCTGTTTGACGGTGTGCAGAAGGGTCCACACACGTCAATGTGTATCAGTTCCAAGACGTGCTCCGCTCGTTGACCTCCTCTCCCAAACGGCTTCTCCTTTGCCTTCGCTTGGAGGCATGGTTCACACAATGTACACCCTTCGCCATGCTTCATGGTGCACCCTTCCATTCCGCGGACTACCTCTTGCTCTTGTATCTTTTGCAGCGTGCTGTTCGCCACGTGGCCAAATTGCCGGTGCCACAGCTCAGCATAAGTGTCCTTGGTTGATGTGGTGGCTGCAGCGGTCGCCGGTGGTGCATCCTTCGGCTCCGGTGCCACTATCTTGGTGGCACATGCGAGTCCCTCATCCGACGCCTTGGTGACTTTGGTTTGAAGCACGTAGAGGCCATCGACTCTTGGAACTTGAAGCATGAGGTCATCTTTGGTGTACAAAATCTGGATGTCCTCGTTTTTTGGGGCCACCGCTTCCTTGTTGATGAACACCACTGTCATGTGTTTGTCGGTGATTTGTGACACGGACAGTAAGTTGGCTGCGAAGGAGGGCATGTACACCACCTTTTGAAGGTTGACTGCCTTCTCCGCACCATTCACGTTGAACGTGATCACCTTGTCCCCTTCGCCCATGGCTTGGACGATGCCACCGTGTGCACACTTGATGCGCATGACAGATTCGGCCATGGAGACAAATCCACCCTTCTCTTTTGATGAGTGGTGGTTGGTGCCCGAGTCAAGGGCGAATTCCCCAGGCCTAAGGATCGCTGCGCCCTTCATGGGCAGCCCCCTTGCCATCATGTTGGTGAGCTCCTTCTCCTCCTTTCCACCTTTGTTCCCGCCTTCTCTCTTGGGACTACGACAGTCCCTAGCCCAGTGCCTAGCCTTGCCACAATTGTGACAGTTGCCGGACTTCTTGGAACTCTTTCCGCCACCATTGCCTTTCCCTCCACCGTCACCGCTTCCGCTGTTGCCTTGACTGAAGCGAGAGCTTACACTTTGTCCACCAAAGCGAGAGGCATAGGCTGAGATGTTGGCCTCAGCGCCACTGCGTCGCATGGACTCGTTGCGGACGTGTTCGGCGACAGCCTCGTACGTCAGATCTGCCTCCTTCCAGCCACCAAATACGGTGATCAAGGATCCCCAGCTTTCCGGCAGCGCCATTAGAAGGATCATGGCACGCATGTTGGAGTCGAGATTCCATTCCATTTGCTGGACCTCTTGCAGCACGTTGTCGAACGACTGCAAAAATGCAGGTATCGATTCTCCTACACTCACCCTCATCAACATCGACCGTTGGAAGATGAAGAGTCGGTTTGCTAGGGCATTCGATTGATGCACGCGTGCGAGTTTTGCGTAGGCCTTGGCAGCCGACGTGCATCCTGTGATGTGGGAGTGTTGAGTCTCGTTGATGGACGTCACAAGAATGGAAAGAGCCATTTTGTTCTTCATCATCCATGCTGCAATGTCAGCCGCATTTGTCGTCACGGTCGTATCGGCTGGTGCTATCTCGGTCCCTTTTAGGATGTCGTGGTAGCCACACACGTTCATGACAATCTTAAACTGCCATTTCCACAAGGGAAAACCTGTCCCCATGAATTTGGACAAACCCGCCTCAAGGCGAGCTGGAGTCGGATCCGCCATTTCTTGCGGTTGCTCGTCTTTTCTGCTTTGCTGCTACTCTGCTTCGTTGAGGCCGATGAGGCTGATGAGGCTGCTGACTGCGACTGTTGTCAAAGGTGCAGTTGGTTCCGTTGCATACCCCTCCCGCCGATGATCACCTAAGGCGATGTTGCCATCGTGAGAGAACGGACTCGGGGTCGTACCACCTTCTAAAACAGGGGTAGAGCTTAATCCCGTTGGGGCTTGAGGGTCTTGTCCAACATGGACAGAGCGATTCCTCGTCCCATAGTCCACCACGTGCGCGCACCCTACCTGAAGAAGCCGATGGATCCATTGGAGCAGATGGACCCTTTCGATGGTCGTGTCCCTGTTGTACATGTGCGCCCTGCAAGACCATCCGCTAGTCGGTCTTGGAAGCGTGCCTTAGAACCAGAAGAATGGGCCCATAACCCTTTGTCAATGCGCCGGATAGCAACGGTCAAGAAAATGGGTCCCGACATGGGAGGCCGCCAACTGCTCTTGGTATTGCAACCAAGATAACATATCACCCTCGAACCAGGGATCCACACTGTAGGTTCGTTTGGTTTGCAACATCACGAAGTCCGCATGTTGGTCTTTAGTGTCTACCTTTGGTTGGACACTCTGTGAGGAGTCTCAAAGGCAAGAACTGTAAATGGATGCATGCAAGGTACAGGCTTTTATACTTGCAGAGCTTTGCTAAAGCTTCTGCTTGTAGTGGCTCCACTGGAGCCAACCTCAACCTGCATTCCTACTTGGCGCGTCCTTAGACCGCCAACTGTCATCCTCAAGGCAGGCTCTAGTAAGCTTCCTAGAAGCTTCCTTTCCCAGTTTTTGGCCACAAAGAAAATTGCGAGGTTTGAACTCGCGATCTCTGGTTTGAGACTCCGGTGCCTAATCAACCAAGCCAAAAAAGGCATGGTTCCTATGATGAGTCACTGGGGACATACCCATTATGGGCAGTGCATTCCTGGCCCATCTCAGAACAGACCAAGGGGACATACTCCATGAAGCAGTGCATGCCTTGTGTGTATGTGTAGCTAGCCAGCTAGGCAGTGGACAAGGTGCATTCTATTTCAACACTTTGTACTTACTTATCGATAACTAGTATTCCCTAACCATTACCATTGTTTCCCCCTCTGACCATTTGTGACTCGTGTTATGAGTTGTCAAAGTTGACCACACATAGTGACATTCTTTGGTCATGGTCAGTGACACATGCCTACTTTGGTTGGTCATTGTACATGGTAGCCACACCATGCCACTACTTATTGAAGGTCACTGTGCTTGCTAGTTGATACCTGATGTTCCCAAACCATTTTTCCCCCTCTGACCATTTGTGACTCGTGTTATGAGTTGTCAAAGTTGACCACACATAGTGACATTCTTTGGTCATGGTCAGTGACACATGCCTACTTTGGTTGGTCATTGTACATGGTAGCCACACCATGCCACTACTTATTGAAGGTCACTGTGCTTGCTAGTTGATACCTGATGTTCCCAAACCATTGTTTCCTCCTATGACCATTTGTGACTTGTGTTATGTGTTGTGAACGTTGACCACACACAGCGGATTTCTTTGGTCAATGGCAGTACATATGCCTAATTTGCTCGGTCATTGTGTATGGTAGCCACACCGTACATATGCCTTATTTAGTTGAAAACTAATATTCCAAAACCATTGCTTGCCCCTCTGACCATTTGTGACTCGTGTTATGGATTCTGAACGTTCACCACCCATGTTGAAATTCATTGGTCATGGTCAGTGACATATGCCTTGTTTGGTTGTTCGGTGTGCATAGTAGCCACACCGTGCCACTACGTATTGAAGTTCTTTGTCCTTTCTAGTCGATACATAGGGTTCCCAAAGCATTGTCTATCCCTCTGACCATTTGTGACTCGTGTTATGAGTTGTCAATGTTGACCACACATAGTGGACTTCTTTGGTCATAGTCAGTGACGTATGCATCCCTTGGTTGGTTACTGTACACGCTAGCCACGCCGTGCCACTACTTGTTGAAGGTCTTTGTACGTGCTACTTGATAACTAGTATTCCCAACCCATTGTTGCCCCCTCAGACCATTTGTGACTCGTCTTATGAGTTTTCAACGTTGACTACACACTATGAAATTCTATTGGTCATGGTTATTGGCATATGCCTACTTTCGTTTGTCATTGTACATGGTTGTCACACTGTGTCACTACATACAGAATCTCTTTGTGCTTTCTAGTTGATAGCCAGTGTTCCTAAACCATTGTTACCCCCTGTGACTATCTGTGAATCTTGTTGTTAGTTGTCAACGTTGACCACATGAAGTGAAATTCTTTGGTCATGGTCACTGACATATGCATACTTTGGTTGGTCACCGTGCATGGTAGCTACACTCTGCCACTACATATTGAAGGTCCTTGTACTAGCTAATTGATAACTAGTATTCACAAACCATTTTTCCCCCCCCCCTCTGACAATTTGTGACTCGTGTTATGAGTTGTCAAAGTTTATCACACATAGTGAGATTCTTTGGTCATGGTCAGTGACACATGCCTACATTGGTTGGCCAATGCACATGGTGGCCAGACTGTGCCACTACTTATTGAAGGTCCCTATGCTTGCTAGTTGATACCTAGTGTTCCCAAACCATTTTTCCCCCTCTGACCATTTGTTTCTCGTATTATGAGTTGTGAACGCTGACCACACACAACGGATTTATTTGGTAAAATAGAGTACACATGCCTACTTTGGTCAGTCATTGTGCATGGTAGCCGCACCGTGCTACTACTTATTGAAGGTTGTTGTACTTGCTAGTTGAAAGCTAATATTCCAAAACCATTGTTCCCCCCTTTAACCATTTGTGACTCGTGTTACATGTTGTGAACGTGGAAAACCCTACTTGAATTGTTTGGTCATGGTCAGTGACATATGCCTAATTTGGTTGTTCGGTGTGCATAGTAGCCACACCGTGCCACGACGTATTGAAGTTCTTTGTCGATTCTAGTCGATACATAGGGTTCCCAAACCATTGTCTCTCCCTTTGACCATTTGTGACTCGTGTTATGAGTTGACAATGTTGACCGCAAATGGTGGACTTCTTTGGTCAAAGTCAGTAACGTATGCATCCTTTGGTTGGTTACTATCCACGCTAGCCACACCGTGCCACTACTTGTTGAAGGTCTTTGTACTTGCTAGTTGATAACTAGTCTTTACAAACCATTGTTTCCCCCTCTGACCATTTGTAACTCGTTTTATGAGTTGCCAACATTGACCACACACAGCGGATTTCTTTGGTCAAAGGCAGTACATATGCCTACTTTGGTCGGTCATTGTGCATGGTAGCCATACCGTGCTATTACTTATTCGAGGTCGTTGTACTTTCTAGTTGAAAAATAATATTCCCAAATCATTGTTTCCCCCTTCTAACCATTTGTGACTCGTGTTTTGGGTTGTGAACGTTGACCACCCATAGTGAAATCCTTTGGTCATGGTCAGTGACATATGCCTAGTTTGGTTGTTCGATGTGCATAGTAGCCACACCGTGCCACTACGTATTGAAGTTACTTGTCCTTTCTAGTCAATACATAGGGTTCCCAAACCATTGTGTCTCCCTCTGACCATTTGTTCCTTGTGTTCTGTGTTGTCAATAAAGACCACACATAGTGGACTTGTTTGGTCATAGTCAGTGACTTATGCATCCTTTGGTTGGTCACTGTGCATGCTAGCCACACCGTGCCACTACTTGTTGAAGGTCTTTGTAATTTCTAGTTGATAACTGGTGTTCCCAACCCATTGTTTCCTCCTCTGACCATTTGTGACTCGTGTTATGAGTTTTCAACGTTGACCACACTGTGAAATTCTTTTGGTCCTGGTTAGTGGCATATGCCTACTTTGGTTTGTCACTGTACATCGTTGCCACGCCATGTCACTTCGTACGGAAGGTCTTTGTGCTTTTTATTTGATAGCTAGTCTTCCCAAACCATTGTTACCCCCTCTGAGTACCTGTGACTCTTGTTGTGAGTTGTCAACGTTGACCACATGAAGTGAAACTTTTTGGTCATGGTCAGTGACATATGCATACGTTGGTTGGTGACTGTGCATGGTAGCCACAATGTTCCACTACATATTGAAGGTCTTTATACTTGCTAATCGATAAGTTGTATTCACAAACCATTGTTTCCCCCTCTGACCATTTGCGACTCGTGTTATGAGTTGTCAAAGTTGACCACACATAGTGACATTCTTTGGTCATGATCAGTGACACATGCCTACTTTGGTTGGTTATTGTACATGGTAGCCACATCATGCCACTACTTATTGTAGTTCACTGTGCTTGCTAGTTGATACCTGGTGTTCCTAAACCATTGTTTCCTCCTATGACCATTTGTAACTCGTGTTATGTGTTGTGAACGTTGACCACACACAGCGGGTTTCTTTGGTCAAAGGCAATACATGTGCCTAATTTGCTTGGTCATTGTGTATGGTAGCCACACCGTGCTACTACTTAATGAAGGTTGTTGTACTTGCTAGTTGAGAACTAATATTCCGAAACCATTGTCTCCCCCTCTGACCATTTGTGACTTGTGTAATCGGTTGTGAACCTTAACCACCCATACAGAAATTGTTTGGTCATGGTCAGTGACATATGCCTAGTTTGGTTGTCCGGTGTGCATAGTAGCCACACCGTGCCACTAGGTATTAAAGTTCTTTGTGCTTTCTAGCCGATACATAGGGTTCCCAAACCATTGTCCCTCCATCTGGCCATTTGCGACTCGTGTTATGAGTTGTCAATGTTGACCACACATAGTGGACTTCTTTGGTCATAGTCAGTGACGTATGCATCCTGTGGTTGGTCACTGTACACGCTAACCACACCGTGCCACTACTTCTTGAATGTCTTTGTACTTGCTTATCAATAACTGTTGTTCCCATCCCATTGTTTCCCCCTCTAAAGATTTGTGACTCGTGTTATGAGTTGTCAATGTTGACCACACACTGTGAAATTCTTTTGGTCATGGTCAGTGACACATGCCTACGTTGGTTTGTCACTGTACTTGGTTGCCACGCCATGCCACTACGTACTGAAGGTCCCTGTGCTTGCTAGTTGATACCTCGTGTTCCCAAACCATTGTTTCCCCCCTGACCATTTGTGACTCGTATTATGAGCTGTCAATGGTGACCACACACAACGGATTTATTTGATCGAAGGCAGTACATATGCCTACTCTGGTTGGTCATTGTTTATGGTAGCCACACCGTGCTACTACTTACTGAAGGTTGTTGTACTTGCTAGTTGAAAACTAGTATTCCAAAACCATTGTTTCCCCCTCTGACCATTTGTGACTCGTGTTATGGTATGTGAACGGGTCTAACACCAGGCACAATTCCAGCCTCCCCCACACCCATAAACAGCCCCACACAAGCAAAAAAAGATGCCCATTCCGCCCCTCCACCATGAGGATCAACTGTGGCTCTCTCCTTTTACCCAAATACCATCCCTCACTCGCCTCAACTCCATCGCGGAAGTCCATGACTCGGTCTTCCTCGCGGAAGATTTGCGTGCGTGGCAGATTTCATGTAAACAGTGTTGCCCCACTCTCCTTTTCTCAAGCGAGGTCTCCGAGCTTCTTCTGGCTTCATTAGTGGCCATTGGTTGCTCTCGTCTTGTGGCAGCAGTCTCATAGAAAGGAATGCATCCCTCATTGTGCGGGTCTCGTGCGTCACCTCACGGCTATTCCGCGGTACACGCACATCCAACGCACAATGGTTCCTACATCTCTTATCTTGCAAGCACTTGTGCTTGAAGATCATTTATTCCATGTCACACTTGAGCCGCGGAAAGAAGTTCCTACTATTTTGCGGGTCTCGTGCTTCGCCTCGCAGCTATTCCGCGGTACACACACCTCCAACGCACAGTTTCTCCTATGTACACATTTCCGCAAACTCATATGCAACATGGAGGTGATCACAACCAAATGACAAACACGCCGCGGGATGACTTCCTTCCAGGTCTCCTCATCAGACACTCAGGTCTCCCTATGCAAATGAAGGTTCAGCCAAGTGACCAGCTCTGTACTTATTGCTCTGCTGCTGCTTGCCATGCAGCTGCACTCCATTCAGCCTCACTGCCGCTTTGGAACCCTATGCACCACGGAGTCAGCTCTGCACCTCGTACTCTGCTGCACTTCCGGTACTCTGCACCATGGAGCCCCATCAGTCTGATCTTCCGAAGGCTTGCCGTGTAGTTCTGCTTGTCGAAGAGCAAGAAACTGTCCACGCTCACCGCACCATAAACAGTGTCATCCCATTTTTTACCGCGCTCGTCATTGTTCCACGATGTCACTTCACTTCCGCGCCTTCCATGCTGTCCTCCGCACATCTCCTCCTTCCGCACACCATAAGAATTAATCCCACATTCACCATGACACAATGTCACAATTGATCACTCACAAGTGGTGTTTCCTGCCTTAACATCACCCCTCTGACATGGCAATTCCGCGAAACTCCATCACCCCCTCCCGGAACACCCCTATTTCGCGGATTGGGCTTTCCCCTATTGTCCCTCACATGAAAATTCCGTGGGTACACACGTGGCCCACTTATGCATCCCCTCTTCCGCGGATTTGGCTTCCCCTTAGTGTCTCTAACATGGCAATTCCGCGGATACACACATGACCCACTTTTGCAGCCCCTTTTTCGCGGATTTTGCACCCTCTACACCCCTAAAACAGGCCCATTCCGCAACTCCACCCCTTAATCACTTTGGCAACACCCTTATTGCGGATTCCATCACTCCGCTAAAGCATAGAACATAGCAAATCTGCAGAACCAAGACAAGGACACAGAAATCACGCGGCGGAGGCCCAATACCCTTCCTTCCTCTCTCTTAAGAGTTGTCCAATGGCCACCCATCCACTTCCGCGGTCACTTGGGTGTTCTTCCGCGCTCTTCACTTGTGTTGTGCCAGTCTTGTGAGTGATTCTGCAGAACATCTTTTGTCATCTTCGGAGTCTTCATATTCACTTGCGGATTCCATGGTGACAGAGTGTTGAGATGAGGGAGAGATTGAGGCAAGGTTGTGAGGCAATGAGCTTGATTGACTTAACTCATGTCACCTGAACACAAGTCTGCAAGTCCCAATCCCAACACCATACTGATGCAACAAAGCCCATTGTATAGTCCGCTACACCCTTCCCCGCCACGTCGCGGCCCCCTTGCATTCACATCCACTACCACCACTACTTTATTCCCTTCCGCAAAGCATGTGCCACCATTGCTTCCTCCTTGCTCGTCGCGCCACCTCCCGCCACTTACTGGTCTTTGCACCTTGTGGTTCCCGCCATTCTTGGTTTGGTTGTCTTCCCGCGTCTTGTACAACACCTCCGCACCTTGTGTGACCCTTTCCTTTGTCCGCACCACTTGTGCCTCTTGTTCCGCCCTCACACGCCTCTCCTCTAAATACCAAATCCGCAGATACACATGGAGGCCTCTTTCCGCACCCTTCTTGTCCACAAAAGTGACCCCAACACCATCAGAAATGTGACAAATCCACGGGTCAACATTATGGCAGCTTTCCGCCTCTTCAGCGGCATTGTAACTTGCCCCTCCATTATTACTGGCAAGGCAATTCCGCGGTTTAAGCACCCAGCACCATTCCGCGGCACTTCCTCCTCACCTTAGCCACAAAACACCCTCCCAAACATGCCCATTCCGCTCCTGACCATCATGGCACTTTCTCACGCCCTCCGTGCACCCAAAACTTGCCCAGGTAGCATCCCAAATAACCCAAATCCGGGCTGAACCTTGCACCATGTTTTGCGGCCTTCCGCGGACCCCAAAGTCACCCAAATTCCCCTCCTAAAATGCGTAATCTGCAGACACACCCCCTGCCCTTGTTTTGCCTCTTCCGCGGAACCCCAAATATGAAGCCTTCGTTACTAAACACCCAATTCTGCGGGTCTACCACCAGGCACAATTGCAGCCTCCCCAACACCCATAAACAGGCCCACACAAGCCCAAAAATATTCCCATTCCACCCCACCACCATGAGAATCAACTGTGGCTCTCTCCTTTTGCCCAAAGACCACCCCTCACTTGCTTCAACTCCATCGCGGAAGTCCATGACTCGGTCTTCCTCGCGGAAGATTTGCGTGCGCGGCAGATTTCATGTAAACACAAATGCCTAGTTTGGTTGTTCGGTGTGCATAGTAGCCACACCGTGCAACTGCGTATTGAAGTTCATTGTCCTTTCTAGTCGATACATAGGGTTCCTAGACCATTGTCCCTCCCTCTGACCATTTGTAACTCGTGTTATGAGTTGTCGATGTTGACCACACATAGTGGACTTCTTTGGTCATAGTCAGTGACGTATGCTTCCTTTGGTTGGTCACTATGCACGCTAGCCATACCGTGCCACTACTTGTTGAAGGTCTTTGTACTTACTAGTTGATAACTAGTGTTCCCAACCCATTGTTTCCCCCTCTGACCATTTGTGACTCGTGTTATGAGTTTTCAACGTTGGCCACACATTGTGAAATTGTTTTGGTCATGATTAGTGGCATATGCCTACTTTGGTCTATCACTGTACATGGTTGCCACGCTCTGTCACTACGTACTGAAGGTCTTTGTGCTTTCTAGTTGATACCAAGTGTTCCTAACCCATTGTGACCCCCTCTGACTATCTGTGACTCTTGTTGTGAGTTGTCAACGTTGACCACAGGAAGTGAAATTCTTTGGTCATGGTCAGTGACATATGCATATTTTGGTTGGTCACTGTGCATGGTAGCGACACTGTGCCACTACATATTGAAGGTCTTTGTACTTGCTAATCGATAACTAGTATTCACAAACCATTGTGTCCCCCTCTGAGCATTTGTGACTCGTGTTATGAGTTGTCAAAGT
This sequence comes from Penium margaritaceum, assembly GCA_023375785.1. Lineage (NCBI taxonomy): Eukaryota > Viridiplantae > Streptophyta > Zygnematophyceae > Desmidiales > Peniaceae > Penium > Penium margaritaceum. Next base: position 69,252 of record SZWC01005340.1, read on the forward strand.
TGACCACACAAAGTGACATTCTTTAGTCATGGTCAATGACAAATGCCTACTTTGGTTGGTCATTGTACATGGTAGCCACACCGTGCCACTACATATTGAAGGCCCCTGTGCTTTCTAGTTGATACCTTGGGTTCCGAGACCATTGTTTCCTCCTCTGACCATTTGTGACTCATCTTATGAGTTGTCAACTTTGACCACACACAGCGGATTTCTTTGGTCAAAGGCAGTACATATGCCTACTTTGGTCGGTTATTGTGCATGGTATCCACACTATGCTACTACTTATTGAAGGTCGTTCTACTTGCTAGTTGAGAACTAATTTTCCAAAACCATTGTTTCCCCTTCTGACCATTTGTGACTCATGGTATGGGTTGTGAACGTTAACCACCCATACTGAAATAACTTGGTCATGGTCGGTGACATATGCCTAGTTTGGTTGTTCGGTGTGCATAGTAGCCACACTGTGCCACTAAGTTTTCAAGTTCTTTTGCCCTGTCTAGTCGATACATAGGATTCCCAAACCAAAGAGTTTCACTTCATGTGGTCCACGCTGACAACTCACAACAATAGTCAGAGATAGTTAGTGGGGTTAACAATGGTTTGGCAACATTGCCTATCAGCTAGAAAGCACAAAGACCTTTAGTACGTAGTGACACGGCGTGGCAACCGTGTACAGAGACAAACCAAAGTAGGCATATGTCACTAACCATGACCAACATAACTTCACAGTGCGTGGTCAACGTTTTTAACTCATAACATGAGTCACAAATGGTCATAGGGGGAAACAATGGGTTGGGAACACTAGTTATCAACAAGCAAGAATAAAGACGTTCAACAAGTAGTGGCACGGTGTGGCTAGCATGCACATTGACCAACCAAAGGATGCATACATCACTCACTATGACCAAAGAACTGCACTGTGTGTGGTCAACATTGACAACTCACAACACGAGTCACAAATGGTCAGAGCGAGAGACAATGGTGTGGGAACCCTGTATACTGACTAGAAAGGACAAAAAACATCAATAGGTAGTGGCACGGTGTGGCTGCTATGCACACCGAACAACCATACTAGGCATATGTCACTGACCATGACCAAAACATTTTTGTATGTGTGGTCAACGTTCACAACCCATAACACGAGTCACAAATGGTCAGAGGGGGAAACAGTGGTTTTCGAATATTAGTTTTTGTTGGGAAAGGAGCCATCTGGCTCAGTTTCAGGTCCACAGGAGCAAGTTCCAGGAAAGTACCAGATGCCTGCCCCGATCGCCAATCCGACTTCACCATTGGAAAGATCAGGTGGCAAAATGTCTACGGTCCAAGTTTGAGGCCGATCCAACGGTCGGATCGGGAGATATGAATTTTCGAAGTTTCGGGGGTCATGGACCGTCGATGTCTGGGTGGGCATGGGTGATGGCTCCATGCCTTAGCCTGAGAAAAGAAAAAGGCAAGAGGTCCAGGGTCAAGACCTGATGGGAGAAATATCCAAAAAGGTCCTTGGTCTTAGGATTGCCTTGTCAGAGTGTGCTGACTAGGATAAAGGTACCTCTCCTTACTTTTTAGGTGAGGTGAGATCCTTGTGTGCTAGCCATGGACACATGGC
>SZWC01005340.1:70866-94445 GCA_023375785.1 Penium margaritaceum
CATTTTGAGTGATTGAACAACCATTCTTCAGCACAAGTGATGCCCTTCCAATCACACATGCTCGCTGCTCCAAGGCTCCCTCTCTCCTCAAGTTCCAACATTTGGTATGAGAGCCAAGTTCTGCCACTTCAGCCAGCACAGGCCGTCACATTGAGAGTGACGGGTTGGGGTGAAACCTTCACCAGATTTGACAATCGACCACTGGATCTTCAAGTTCAAGAGACAAGCTTTCCAACGAGCCCAAGATCGCGAAGATCCAACGGTCGGATTGAGAGTTATGCTCAAAACGAGGTCGGCCAGGGCTACACTCTTCTCTATGAGTAAGACTGTCGCCTTGTGATGACCATAACTCTCTCATTTCTTTGTCAAATTTAAAAAGTGGCACATGCGAATTGTAGTATTTTTCCTAACCTTTCCATTGGTGCAAAAATATTTGCATTTCATTGATTCGTTTGGGAGAAACGCTGTTTACAAACTGGCTGGTCTGAGTTGGTGTAGGAGCAGAAGCATACCCTGTTTTCAAGAGGGCATATCTTTCAAAATCCCCTGTTGATGACCCTGTTTTATGGGTCGATCTGAAAGGTTTTGAGCTGAATTTTGCAGTGGTGGGCTCAGTTTTTCAAAATTCCCAGTCTGCTGGCATCTACAGTCCATTTTCTGTCAGACAGATTTCTGGCAGAAGCAGCAGCAGAAGCAGGGGTAGCGCCGCCATCCAAGGGCAGCGCTGAGCATCACCAAGGCTCAAAATGGCAGCAGCTAGCGTTGTGACAGCAGCCCAGCCTTTGGAGAGGCTGGAGGGATGCGCCAAATTCACGTTTTGGAAGATCCGTACCCGCCTTCTTTTGGAGGAGAGGGGCTTGTGGGAGGTGGTGAGCGGCGACGAGCCGGCTCCAGTTCCACAGGCAAAAGGCATCACCGCAGCGCAGGTAGTGGCGGGGAAGACGCCGCAAAAGGGTGCAGCTGATGCGGGTTCTTCTGCAGCTGTACCAGCGACGTACGAGGAGTGGAAGAAGAAGGACAGGCAGGCCTACAGGTTGCTTGTTAACAGCATCTCCAACCCGCATCTTCAGTACGTGAGTGACAAGGCTACTGCAAAGGAGGGGTGGGACACGTTGTGCAAGAAGTATGAGAGCAAGGATCCTGCATTCCTCATGCTTTTCGAGCAAAAGATGATGGCGCTGAAAATGCAGGGTGGTGAAGGGATGGAGGCGTATCTGGACAGGGCAAAGGAGCTAGCGAAGCAGCTGAGAGCGGCCGGCAATCCTGTGGAAGAGACGCGCTTCATCCTCCTCTTGCTGAGGGGACTGCCAAGCAGCTACGACACGGTACGAGAGACGCTGGAGTGCCAGCCAACTCTCGACCTCGACTTCATCTACACACACCTGGTGCAGGTGGAATTGCGTCGCAATGCGGCAAAGCGCAATGGCGGCAGCAACAGTGAAGCAGCTTTCATGGCCATGGGCTCACGCAACCAACAGCAGCAGCAGTCCGGGCAGCAGAGAGGCAAGAAGAAGGGCAAGTGCCACTATTGCCAGAAACAGGGGCACTACAAGAAAGAGTGCTTCAAGTTCAAGAGGGACCAGAAAGAGCAGCAGCAGCAGCAGCAGCAGCAAAAGCAGCAATCTCCACAGCAACAGCAGCAGCAGTCACAGCAACGCCAGCAGCAGCAGCAGCAGCAGAACCAGAGTAGCGTGCGCCATTTTGGCAACATGAACGTTGCCAAGGAGGTGCGCGACCGCCTCTTCATGGCGAAGTCTGACATGTCGCAGAAGGAAAAGGCGGATCTGGCGTGGTACAAGGACTCGGGGTGTACCAAGAGTCTGACGCACCACAAGGAGTGGTTCACACAGCTGCTCTCCATTCCTCCTCGGCCGATTGCTNTCTCTCACCAACACAGGACTGCGCGTTGTCTTTGATGATGACTATGGCTACATCCTCAACAAGGAAACAGGAGAGGAGTTGGCCAAGTTGGTGAAGGAGGGCGACATGTACCGCCTGCTGGGGGCGACCAAGATCCCGCGTGAGCAGAGTCTTGCAGCAGTGGTGCAGGCGACAGATGGCGAGATCTGGCATGCGCGCTACGGCCACATTGGCATGCGCGCCTTGTAGCAGCTTGAAGCAAAGCAGATGGTGCGTGACCTGCCTACCATCTCTAACTTTGAGCAGTAGTTATGCATCGGATGTTTGGAGGGGAAGCAACACCGCGAGGCGCTCTCTGGAGCAGGGGAGCGTGCAAAAGAGGTGTTGGAGCTGGTCCACACTGACTTGTGCGGACCGATGCAGACCCAGAGCTTTGGAGGCTCTAGGTATTTTCTCACCTTCATTGATGATTTCAGCCGTTACACTGCTGTGTACTTCCTTTCCTCTAAGGACCAGTGCTTTGACAGGTTCAAGGAGTTCAAGGCCATGGTGGAGAACCAATCTGGCAAGAAGATCAAGGCGTTGCGCAGCGACCGCGGTGGAGAGTATCTGAGCAAGGAATTCCAGGACTACCTCGCAGCAGCTGGCATCAAGGCGCAGCGTACCGCACCGTACTCGCCGCAGCAGAACGGTGTAGTAGAACGCGCCAACCGTACCATTGTGGAGTCGGCGCGCTCCATGTTGCACGCGGCTCGGCTGACCTACGACTTCTGGGCTGAAGCCGTGAGCACTGCGGTCTACATCAAGAACCGCAGTCCAACTAAGGCGCTGGAGCAGATGACGCCGTACAAGGCGTGGTTCGGCAAGAAGCCAAGCGTAGGTCATCTTCGCGCGTTTGGCAGCTTGGCGCACATGCACGTGCCAAAGGAGAAGCGGCAAAAGTGGGATGCAAAGAGTGCGTAGATGCTGATGATTGGCTACGACGTGGCAAGCAAGGCGTATCGCCTCTACGAGAGGGATACAGGCCACGTCATCATCTCCAGGGATGTCGTCTTCAACGAGAGCAACGTCATCGGCACCAACATCGTGTGTGAAGAGGCAGCAGAACCAGTAGCTGACGAAACAGTGGGAGCAGAAATTCTTCCTGACCCGGTTTCTCCCGATCCTTCCTCTACTGTGACAGTGGGAGAATCACTCTACTCTCCCATGTCTGATGTTGCAGATACAGCAGCCTCATCGGCAGAAGTAGAGGAGGGAGATGTAGCACCACCAGCAGTAGCAGTTGTGCCAGCAGCACCGCGCCAGCCACCCGCTAACGCTCCAGCACCAGGTCGCAGGTACCCTCTTAGGGTGCGTTACAAGCCTGGTGAGCGCGGCCATTTCTGGATGCTGCAGAAACCAGAACAGATGAACGTCGCAGTTGCAGCAGATTCAGATGAGCCAACATCATACGAGGAGGCCATGGCTGCACCGGATGCAGCAGATTGGGCGCAAGCCGTGCAGCAGGAGATACAGTTGCAGCTGGACAACGGCACGTGGGAGCTGACTGAGCGTCCACCAGGACGTAAGGTGATCAAGTGCAAGTGGGTGTTCAAGAAGAAGCGGGGAGCAGATGGTAACCTGGAAAAGTACAAGGCGAGGCTGGTCGCCAAGGGCTACTCGNAGAAACTTTTGCCCCTGTTGCAAAGTTTGCCTCTGTGCGCACGCTCCTCTCTTATGCAGCAGCTGAGGACTTCGAGGTTCACCACATGGATGTCAAGACGGCATTCTTGAATGGTGACTTGGAGGAGGAGATCTACATGGAGCAACCGGAGGGGTTCGTCATGGATGGCCAGGAGCACCTCGTCTGCAAGCTGCAGAAGTCGCTGTACGGCCTGAAGCAAGCGTCGCGTGCTTGGAACCAGAAGTTGGATGCAGCGTTGCAGTGCATGGGGTTTGAGCGCAGCGAGTGTGACTACAGCGTGTATCGCTGGCAGCATGAGCATGAGATCCTCATCATCATAGTCTATGTGGATGACATGCTCCTCCTTTCCAACAGCATGTCTGCACTACAGGAGTTCAAGGAAGCCATGCAGGAGCGCTTCCAGATGTCTAATCTCGGGGAGGCATCATACTTCCTTGGTATCCAGATCACGCGTGACCGCAAGTCACGCTCTCTCTCGCTGCAGCAGAGCCGCTACATCAAGGATGTTTTGCAGCGGTTCGGCATGGCAGAGGCAAAACCCATCGGCACGCCGCTGAAGACACGGCAGTACCTCGTGAGCTTCAATGGAGAAGCAAATGCAGCTGAGCGGCAGAAGTACCAGAGCGCCGTCGGCAGTCTCATGTACCTGATGGTGGCAACCACGCCGGACCTCGCACAGGCTGTGAGCGCTATGAGCCAGCACATGGCTAATCCCGGACCGGAGCAACAGAAGGCAGTGAAGCGGATTTTCCGCTACCTTGCTGGAACCATCAACATTGGCATCACCTACAACGGCAATGACAACAGCATCATCGGCTACACAGACGCAGATTGGGCTTCAAACCCTGAGGACCGCAAGTCCATCTCTGGACATGTGTTCCTCATGAATGGTGGAGCCATCAGCTGGTGCAGCAAGCGGCAGGTGGGCGTGGCGACCTCGAGCACAGAAGCTGAGTACGTATCTCTCAGCTTTGGAGCCAAGGAAGCAGTTTGGCTCCAACGTCTCATGGCAGAGATGAGTGGGAGTGCAGCAGTTCCAGTTCCTGTGCGCGTCGACAACCAGAGCGCAATCGCACTCGCCAAGAATCCTGAGCACCATGCACGCACCAAGCACATTGATATCGCATATCATTTCATCAGGCACATGGTGCAAGAGGGTGCTATCAAGCTGGAATTTACTCCAACGAGCAAGCAGGTCGCTGATTTCTGTACCAAGCCAGTGACCCATGAGAAGCAGCAGTTCTGCATGAAGGCATGTGGACTCAGCCCACTCTGACTGCGGCAAAGTGGGAGATTGTTGGGAAAGGAGCCATCTGGCTCAGTTTCAGGTCCACGGGAGCAAGTTCCAGGAAAGTACCAGATGCCTGCCCCGATCGCCAATCCGACTTCTTCACTGGAAAGATCAGGTGGCAAAATGTCTACGGTCCAAGTTTGAGGCCGATCCAACGGTCGGATCGGGAGATATGAATTTTCGAAGTTTCGGGGGTCATGGACCGTCGATGTCTGGGTGGGCATGGGTGATGGCTCCATGCCTTAGCCTGAGAAAAGAAAAAGGCAAGAGGTCCAGGGTCAAGACCTGATGGGAGAAATATCCAAAAAGGTCCTTGGTCTTAGGATTGCCTTGTCAGAGTGTGCTGACTAGGATAAAGGTACCTCTCCTTACTTTTTAAGTGAGGTGAGATCCTTGTGTTCTAGCCATGGACACATGGCGATTCTCCATGGGTTTGTGGGTTATGTGACCACTAGGATTATGCCATGAGAGCATTCTCTAGCTCTCTAGGTCGTGTGTGAGTGGTCAGCCTGATTGCTAGGCTGATTTCCTCCCTTGTGTGAGATTATGGACTCTAGTGTGTGAGCCTTAGCCTCCATGGCTAAGTGGTGTGGCTTGTGAGAGGGCTGACTTGCCCAAGCTCTAGCTCTATATGTACTCCATCATTTTGAGTGATTGAATAACCATTCTTCAGCACAAGTGATGCCCTTCCAATCACACATGCTCGCTGCTCCAAGGCTCCCTCTCTCCTCAAGTTCCAACAGTTTTCAACTAGCAAGTACAACGATCTTCAATAAGTAGTAGCAGGGTGTGGCTACCATGCACAATGACCAACCAAAGTAGGCATATATAGTGCCTTTGACCAATTAAATCCGCGGTGTGTGGTCAACGTTGACAACCCAAAATACGAGTCACAGATGGTCCGAGGGGGAAACAATGGTTTGGGAACACCAGGTATCAACTAGCAAGCACAGGGACCTTCAATAAGTAGTGGCACGGTATGGCTACCATGTACAATGACCAACCAAAGTGGGCATGTGTCACTAACCATAACCGAAGAATGTCACTATGTGTGGTCAACTTTGACAACTCATAACACGAGTCACAAATGGTCAGATGAAGAAATAATGGTTTGTGAATACTAGTTATCGATTAGCAAGTACAAAGACCTCCAACATGTAGTGGCACAGTGTGGCTACCATGCACATGACCAACCGAAGAATGTATACTTCACTGAGCATGACCAAAGAATTTCACTTCATGTGGTCAACGTTGACAACTCACAACAAGAGTCACAGTGGTCAGAGGGGTAACAAAGGATTTGGGAACACTCGCTATCAACTAGAAAGCACAAAGACCTTCAGTACGTAGTGACACGGCATGGCAACCATGTACAGTTACAAACCAAAGTAGGAAAATGCCACTAACCATGACCAAACGAATTTCATAGTGTTCTGGCAACGTTGAAAACTCATAACACAAGTCACAATCGGTCAGAGGGGGAAACAATGGGTTGGGAACACTAGTTATCAACTAGCAAGTACAAAGACCTTCAACAAGTAGTGGCACGGTGTGGCTAGCGTGCACAGTGATCAACCAAAGGATGCATGCGTCACAAACTATGACCAAAGAAGTCCACTATGTGGGGTCAATATTGACATTTCATAACACGAGTCACAACTGGTCAGAGGGAGAGACAATGGTTTGGGAACCCTATGTATCGAATAGAAAGGAGAAAGAACTTCAATATGTAGTGGTACGGTGTGGCTACCATGCACACTGAACAACCAAACTAGGCATATGTCACTGACCATGACCAAAGAATTTCAGTATGTGTGGTTAACGTTCACAGCCAATAACAGGAGTCACAAATGGTCAGAGGGGGAAACAATGGTTTAGGAATATTAGTTTTCAACTAGCAAGTACAACTACCTTCAATAAGTAGTAGCACGGTGTGGCTACCATGCACAATGACCGACGAAAGAAGGCATATGTATTGCCTTTGTCCAAAGAAATCCGCTGTGTGTGGTCAAAGTTGACTACTCAAAATACGAGTCACAAATGGTCAGAGGGGAAAGCTATGGTTTCGGAACACCAGGTATCAACTAGCAAGCACAAGGACCTTCATAAAGCAGTGGCATGGTGTGGCTACCATGTACAATGACCAACCAAAGTAGACATGTGTCACTGACCATGACCAAAGAATGTCACTATGTGTGGTCAACTTTGACAACTCATAACACGAGTCACAAATGGTTAGAGGGGAAAACAATGGTTTGTGAATACTAGTTATCGATTAGCAAGTACAAAGACCTTTAATATGTAGTGGCACAGTGTGGCTACCATGCACAGTGACTGACCAAAGTATGCATATGTTAATGACCATGACCAAAGAATTTCACTTCATGTGGTCAACGCTGACAACTCAACAAGAGGTAGAGATAGTCAGATGGGGGTAACAATGGTTTGGAAACACTAGCTATCAGCTAGAAAGCACAAAGATCTTCAGTACGTAGTGACACTGCATGGCAACAATGTACAGTGACTAATAAAAGTAAGCATATGCCACTAACCATAACGAAATGAATTTCACAGTGTGTGGTCAATGTTTAGAAGTCATAACACGAGTCTAAAATGGTCAGAGAGGAAAACAATGGGTTGGAAACACTAGTTATCACATAGCAAGCACAAAGACCTTCAAGAAGTAGTGGCATGGTGTGGCTAGCGTGCACAATGACCAACCAAAGGATGCATACGTCACTGACTATGAGCAAAGAAGTTCACTATGTGTGGTCAACATTGACAACTCATAACACGGGTCACAAATCGTCAGAGGGAGAGACAATGGTTTAGGAACCCTATGTGTCAACTAGAAAGGACAAGTAACTTCAATACGTAGTGGCATGTTGTGGCTACTATGCACACCGAACAACCAAACTAGGCATATGTTACTGACCATGACCAATGAATTTCATTATGGATGGTCAACGTTCACAACCCATAACATGAGGCACAAATGGTCAGAGGGGGAAACAATGGTTTTTGGAATATTGGTTTTCAAGTAGCAAGTACAACGACCTTCAATAAGTAGTAGCACGGTGTGGCTACCATGCACAATGACTGACGAAAGTCAGCATATGTACTGCCTTCGACCAAAGAAATCTGCTGTTTGTGGTCAACGTTGACAACTCATAATACGAGTCACAAATGGTCAGAGGGAGAAACAATGGTTTGGGAACACCAGGCATCAACTAGAAAGCACATGGACCTTCAATAAGTAGTGGTACGGTGTGGCTACCATGTACATGGACCAACCAAAGTAGGCATGTGTCACTGACCATGACCAAAGAATGTCAATAAGTGTGGTCAACTTTGACAACTCATAACATGAGTCACAAATGGTCGGAGGGGGAAATAAAGGATTGTGGATACTTGTTATTGATTAGTAAGTACAAAGACGTTCAATATGTAGTGGCACAATGTGGCTACCATGCATAGTGACCAACCAAAGTATGCATACGTCACTGACCATGACCGAATAATTTCACTTCATGTGGTCAATCTGACAACTCAACAAGAGTCACAGATAGACAAAGGGTAACAATGGTTTGGGAACACCTGCTCTCAACTAGAAAGCACAAAGACTTTCAATACGTAGTGACACGGCGTGGCAACGGAGGACGAAATCACCACTCCCCCACGTGACGGGAGGGATACCGACGAGCCGGAGCGAACAAATCATGCAAAAACAGTTCCACAAAGAAGAGGTCATTGCGGGATTCGACAATGCTGTGTTGGGAGGGATCCGAGAAGCGCCAAGCCTTGGACTGACGAGAGACCCCAAGAAAGGTGCAAGGACGCCGGCGAGGGGTGAGCTTGCCACCCTGCTGTGGGACGGGCAGCCACACAATGGCTACGTAGCCCTAGACGCGAGCAGGGCAGAGGTCGGCTCGCTGACCGCACCAGTGCTGGTACCGCTTGGACTGATGGGGGAGGGGTGCGTGAGGAATCCGGTTCCAGACCCACATCATGTAGGCCATGGCTTCAAAGTAGAAGCCATCAGAGAGGCCAGACTCAAAGCGCATGGTGTGGACGGCATCGGCCATGGTACAGTTCCACAGCTTGGAAATGCCGTTCAAGGCGGGCGTGCAGGGCGCGGATGTCTCGTGGTGGATACCGCGGAAGGCGAGAAAATTCGTGGTCTTGCCCATGTTCTCACCACCACGATCGAAGCGAAAGCGGTGAAGGGATCGACCACACTTGTGCTCTGCAAGGAAAAGCCAGTCCTGAATGGCACTGGTGACATCGCTCTTCTGCCGAAGGCAGAAGACCCACCGGTACCGCGAGTAGTCGTCAGTGAGGGTGAGGGCGTAACGGCCATGCTCTCTGACGGTCTCGGTAGGGAGAGGACCCATGATATCGGAATGGACCAAGTGGAGAGGGGCGGACAAACGGGAAGAGGTCAGAGGGTATGTGGACCGGTGCATCTTGCCTGAAGAGCAATCAACGCACTCCGTGGGGCACGGCAAAGGAAAAGTCTCAGAGTCAAGACCCTTGGCCGGCTGGGTGTGGAGCATGCTATTGACGACAACAGAGTGGAAGTGGTAAAGGCAGCGATGTAGGAGACGGTTGTGCTTTGGAGAGAGCGTACTAGTGACAAACATATGGCCTGTGGCGGCTGACGGGGAGGTGACAGAAGGAGAGGAGGACAGACAAGGCAAGTGCCACAAGTTGCCATGGGCGGTGGCGTGAAGAACGACAAGACCGGACGGACGCAACGACACAGTGCCAACACCACGTGAATGCACAACGTCTATGCGCATGCGGTCAAGGGCAGTAACAGACAGTAGGCTGAGCTCAAGACTAGGGACAAAAAGCAGATCGGTCAGGAAGACATCACCAGCAGGGCCACGGAAACGTACGACACCAATGCTGCGGACAGGTAACACCTAGCCGGAGCCTGTCAAGACACCAGATACAACGCCAATAGGACCATGCATACTAAAGGCCTCAGGAGAGGGCGTCATGTGATCTGTGGCCCTGGAGTCGATGATCCAGGTCTCGGCCGGGTCCTGGACCGGAGTCGCCAGATTGCTAACGGTCACATGGCAGCACGCAAGAGACACTGACGCGGTGGAAGGGGACGCGAACCGAGGCTGCCAATCATCAAGCCAAGCAAAGTTATCACGGAGGGGAACAGAGGAGACCACGGGAGACGATGAGACAGACGAGGAGGTAAGAAACAACCATAGCTCAGTCTAAGTCATGCAGGGCAAGGGGGGCGGGAAGGATGTGACGCAACTCGCACTTCCCTGGGTGGGAGGGCAAGGCAGGCCAAGCTGGAGTGCAATGAACTGCTCCACTTGTCGCTCACACGTGGACGGCCCGAAAGTGTAGACTAAGTGCGGAGTGACGGCGCCACAGCCTGGGTAAACAAGGACTGCACCAGTGAAGGGAACAGGGGCCCCAACGGCTGTGGATGATGCTGTTGCGGAGCTGGCCCCGGTGGGACCACTACGGTTGTCAAAGGAGAGGAGCTACTGGACGAGGTCGGGCCGTAAGGCCTAGCAACAGCAACGGTGCCAGAGGCGAATCGGCGCTCCCGGTGGTGACGCATGGTGGCGATGACGTGCGCCTCGTCCGCGGGCGGAGGGCACGTGTACCACCCGTGCCCGGGCTGGCCACAGTTGTGGCAGAATGAGCCACCACCGCTGTACCCAGTTGACTGCTGCTGCTGCTGACCCGTGCCCTTCTTGCTACGGTGGTTCTTCCTCCCCTACAACGAAGTGTTGGTAGAGGTTGCTGCTGCGGGGGAAGCGACGGCCATGGAGGCAATGGCAGGGGAGGCCAGAGCCTCTGTGTGCTCAAGGCGGGACTTTAGGCGAGTTTCCTCAATCCAGAGGAAGAGCTCGTATGCCCACGGCATGAGAGTGCCCTGGGCCGCCATGGTGGAGAGGACGTCCTGGGAGTAGTGTTCAAAGACGCCCGTGTACGCGGCAGTGGCGCCGCGCTTGATGGTGAGTAGCGTGGCCAAAGGGGGTGGAATAGAGGCGCCGAGGCGACGAAGGATGTCTTTAGCCCGCTGCTTGTAGGCGGTGACTGTCTCGGTCTCTCCCATGTGGAGGGAGTTGAACTGCCGTAGCATATAGCTGGTCTCAGCCTCGCTAGACAGGAGATGGGAACGAGTGAGGATGTGCCACGCGGTTGTAGGGTCTGGGACGCTGCTAGCCGTGAAATCGCCAAGAAACGGCTCTATTGCTAGGCGAGAAGCCAAAGGAGCAACAGGGACGAGGGCGCGGACGGCGCGACCAGTGTCAGACAGCTGGTCGTCTTGGGTGGAGTCGTACCAAAGAGTGTAGTACGCCCACAAGCCTTCTGTTGAAAAATTTCCCCTCCGCATGCCCAAGTGCGGCGCCGGGAGGCGCTGATGAGCCGCCAGAAAATGGAAACTCCGCTCCGGCGGATCTGGCGACTCAAAGACTACTCGGATCCTCAAATGGAGGATTGCCCCTAAAAGTTGACGAGTTGCTGAATCCGGTGGAAGTTGTTTCGGACAAGTATCAAGGGAGATATGGCCTTCCAAAGTTGGGGTATGCGCAACGGCTCTGGGAGCCGGCTGCGACTCGAAATCCGGTCGATAATCGACCGGACCGACTAACAAAAATACCATCTGGAGAAAATGCTCCGAGACGGTGGCTTGAACTGCTGCTGTTGCAATGATGCTACTACTGTGAAGGATGTGAAAGGTGATGATGCTGCTGCTGCGAAGGTTTTGGATGTTGTGTCCATGCACGGCGTCGTCCACCTTGCAGCAGCAAGAGAGAGCGAGTGATGGCGCTGCGACTGCTGCTGATCAACTACGCGGCGTGGCGGGGCAGTTCGGGTGTCAGGAGCTGTAGGCAGCGGATGGAGGAGGAGATTTTTCTTAGAATCTTTCGCTCTGCTCTGATACCATGTCAGGAAAATGGAATGCTTCGAGGAGACCCCAGATGTGCAGATGAGGTTGAGGCGGAAGTGTCCACGAAGCTGCAGAGGGCTGACGAGGTGCTGACGTCACGAATGCTCGAGGACTGAAGGCAAGAGGTCAAGGATCACAGCAACCAGGACATGGAATTGTGGCCAAAGGTCCAGAATGTGAGCCTCAACACCGAGTGGACGCAGTGCCAGTCGGCACGTGCGCTGCGAAGCTGAGGGGGCTTTGGTAGAGCGATGAGGACGTGACGGAAGTGACAGGACGGAGGCGCGACAACAGAAGGAGGAGCGGCAACGGAGGATGAATGATGAGTGACAGCAGTCCAAGAGTGATGTTTGGAGTATGGCACGAGGTAAGAAGCGGAAGGATGAAGCGTGCTACAGCACGGAGGTGGGCAATGGAACGAAGCTGAATTACTTGAAGAGAAGTGATGATTGATAGATAGAAAGATAACAGAGGCAAAGGAGCGCAAGCAGTCTACCTAAGTACTAGAGTTCTTGGATCTAGAGTGCTAAGCTAGGGTGGACGTAAGGTGACCAGTCGCCTCAGCCATAGTGCTTCTGCTGTTGGTGATGGTCTTGCACGAGCGCCTTGGCTGATAAGTTGTCTTTGTGCGCAAGTGGTCGGTGCGGACCGAAGCGCAGTTGTCGTCGTGCAAAGATGGAGACGCGGGATCGTCCAGGTACCGTTGCCATCGTCAGTCGTGCCGATCTTGCGTTGGCCGTTTGAGAATGTGGGCCGACCGTTCGATGCACGGAACCAATCACGGGGCCAAGTCTCGTGCGGGAGTTGAGCTGTCTTGGAAGTGGGACCGAGGGGTATTTTCTCTTTTGCCCTCCAATTACCAAGCAGGGTAGATGATGAATACAAGGGGTACTCCGGTAATAATACTGCTGGGCCATAGGTGTTCCCAGTAAGAGTTTTCCTTACTCGACATCCTCCCTTGTGTCTTGTGTACCACTGAACTCTTTTTGCAACATCAAGGATGGTCAGGTTTCCCATTCGAGTGGTAACTGCTGCCAGTTGAGACGTCTGGTTGTACACTTTGCAGTTCTTGTCAGTGTCGAATACCACTTTGAAACCTTTGTCGTTCAGCTTGGTGACAGAGAGAAGATTTGCAGCGAGATCTGGGACATAGAGTATGTCTTCAAAAGTCCTGATTGTTGGTTTTCCGTTGCACTTGATGCCAACCTTAACCGTCCCTTGCCTGTAGGCGGGGATGGTTCTGCCATCACCAGGGTGGACTTCTTGTGGTGTCAAGAAACGCTTGAAGTTGATGAACCAATCCTTATTGCAAGTCATATGTTTCGTGCAGCCAGAGTCCATGATCCAAGCCAGGATGCCAGCAGCCAAGAGAAGTACGCTGTCAATGGAGCACATTGCCAGTTCTTCAGTTGCAAACTCTTCTTGTGCCAGAGTATGATGCGCTGTATCTTCTGGTGCCGAACCACAGGGTGAGTATTCTGGATGGGTAACTGACATATCTTTGTCAGACAGGATTGGTCCTTCAGACAGGCGGTTTAACTGAGAATCGTCTTCTTCATCAGATGATTCCTGTGCTTTTGACGATCCCGTAAGAAAAGCGACCATGGTTGACATGTAAATCGTGATCATTACTTGGTGTGGCCGTGGAGGACCATAGTGACGAGCAAAGTTTGGACGTCGTTTAGGGCAATCCACGGCAATGTGCCCTTTTTTCTTGCACGTCCAGCACACTCTGTCATTTGGTGGAACAAAGCCCCGCTGTGAGTGAGGAGTTGACTGAACTCTGTCATTGAAGTGTGTGAGGGAGCCCTGACTTCTGTTACCATATGATCCAAACTTCTTCGTCCTCTGTCCCTGATATTTGGATACGAGGTCAGTTTCACCTCCATTGTCCTTGAGGTATTGTTCTTCAACCATCATTAGCTCTTTGAAAGCCTTCTCCGGAGTTAGGGAATATGGCTGACTTCCGGGTGGTACTGCTTCTACAGCTGCAGCGCCCACGGCGCCACCAGGTGCACCAGCAGCTGCTCTCCCTTGTGCATCAATAGCTTGCTGCAGAGTTGTCCGAAGTTTAGCCAGTTGGGCATCAGAAGTATTCCCATGCTTCTGAAAGGTCTGGAGTCGGTTGATGGTGTCCTTGAATCTGACAGGTAGTCCACGAAAAAGAGTTAATACTAGTACTCTTTCAGAGATTACTTCTCCCATTGCTGAGATGCGGCTGGCCAGATGTTTGAGATGGGACAAATGGTCCTCCAGGCGTGTTCCTTCTTCCATTTGTTGACTGTGAAACTCGGTCAATAGGCTTCCGAGTTCAACATCGCTTGTTCTCTCATAACGATTCTTCAGAGCCTTCCAAGCCTTCCTTTGACAGTTAGTTTGGTTGTCTTCTGTGATGATGAACTTGAGTCGTTCCGTTGAATTTAGTGCCAAAATTGAGAAAGCTTGATCGCAGCGCCATTTCCAGTTGAGTTGTTCTTCAGGTGATGCTCCTGCAGGTAATGTATCAGTGGGAGGATCGCAGACGACTCCCCAAAGGCCCTTGATCAGAAAAATCATCTCAATGTTGAATGCGAAGGCATGATAGTCATCGCCGTGAAACGGCGCCACTTTGAAGTGATCCCCATTATTGATGGTTGTCGCCATGGTTGGATAGATCTGGAAATACCACCTGCTCTGATACTAGATGTTGAAATTTGCATAACGGGATCTTTAGGAATCTTCAGAGGTAGTCCACAGATTATTCTGTTGTCTGATGCTTTGCTGAATTGTTGATGATGATCTCTTAGGCACATAACACCACTCACACACACAGGCACTCCTGCCTTAGTAATGTCACTGACTGTGCGATTCAATAGTATGAGCTGAAGGCACAGTTACACGACTTGTCTCACAAGCTTTCTAATGGTACAAAGCTTGATAAGAACGATAACGTACAGACGAATTAATAGGAAAGACAAACCTACAGCTACTTAACTGTCTATGCTACCTAGCAGCAGAAAAATACAAGTGTTATGTAGTCCGGTATCCTGTGTCTTTGAGGTCTCGGTCACAGGATTATCCGGACGCCACTCGATGACCTCCGATCATCGGCAGACTGAGGTTGGCGGATGTCCAGCGCCCTCGGTGCGATCCACGGACGAGATCGTCCAAATCTGCGATCAATTTCCATGGTCGTTGATCTTGTCTCGAGCGTTGTCCCGAGAGGAGCCGATCCTCACACTTCTTGATTCGTCAGCGGTCCAAATCAACCCGCTCCCCTCGCAATGATTTGTGATCACAGGATCCATCTTTAGAAAGAGCAATGTCTACCTCGTGCTCCAATCCCTTGCCACGTCAGCAGACTCGATATTGAGAGGAGCTCACACTCACAATCTCGCTTAGTCTGCCAGGCCACACACCGTTTTTGCAAGAATCCTGCCAGAATATTTAGCATTCATTACCACTGATCTGTCAGCTCTCCGCAGCTCCAATAGGATGAGTAGAGTGGGTAGGCCTGCGGATGGATGTATCAGTGGGATACCTAAAGAGGCCTGCCCACAGCCATACCATACCCCGCCATGTAGGATAGGCAGGAAGGTCGAGAGAGAGAGAGGGAAAATCTCTCTTTTGGCCCTCTTGTTTCCTTTTTCGTTGTTGTTGTGCCGAGCCCAGTAAATTGTTGGATCGAGGAGATCTGACGGCTGTCCTTTTTTCAACAGGTTTGTCTGCTCCGCCACGCCATTAGACTGTGGCGAGTAAGGATTTGTGTGCTCCCACTTGATGCCCTGCTACTTCAGCCTCCCACTGTAGCCCACGTTCTCTCTGCCGTTGTCACTGTGTAGTGCTCTGACCTTGCGGCCTGTCTGCCTCTCTACCGCACCAATGTACTCCTTCAGCCGGTCCAACCCCATACCTTTCAGATACATAAAGTACACATATAGATTTCTATTGCAGTCATCAATGAAGGTGAGAAAATACTGCCCGCCACCCTTTCACGGCGTTTTGAACGGTCCGCACACATTGTTGTACACAATCTTCACCAGGTCCTGGGCACGACCCACATTCTCGTTGAACGGCTTGCATCTCGCCTTACCCAAAATGCAAGGTTTGTGCGTCTGCTGCACTGGTGGTGTCAAGGCCTTGGACCCTGTCTCGCTTTGCCATCTCCTTCATGACTGCTGGCGACAAACGTCCCAGCAGCCGGTGCCAGAGCTCCAGATCAGCTCTCCCTCCTTTGGCCAAGTTGACGTCGCATTTTGGCGAACCTGCTACATCTGCTGCTGTGGAGATCACCTTCGTCTCCACGATGTAGAGACCATCCTTGTATCTTACCTCCAGCATGACTTCACCGCCGCCTTCCATCCGCACCACTGCACCTTTCCTATGGAAGAGCACTTCATATCCCTTATCTGTGAAGCAACTAACACTTAGAATGTCAACCAGGCCGGGGACATGCCGAATATCACGGATGACACGCAACATCTTCTCATTATTTACCTCCACCTCCACCTCAACCCCTCCTTGGCCGGATGCCGACTCGACTTTGTCGTTGGTGACCACCATAGACTTGGCAAATTTAGTGTAGTAGACGAACTCCACCTTCTCGACTTGGATCTGCTCCTCGGCACCGAAAATCAGCCGCCTGTTACCTCCCTTGAGGTTGTGATTTTTCGTACCATTCAGAAGTCCCTTCTTGCCATTGGTGTCCTTGCCGCCGGCCTTTGCCTCCTCCAGGCACTCGTCGACCCAATGGCCCTCCTTGCCACAATTACGACCCTTACCTTTCTTGACGCCCTTCTGGCCACCACCCTTTCGGCCGCCTCCCTTGCCGCCGCTGCTGCCACCACGTGTTTTGGTGACTAGGGCCGATGAGGACGTTGAGGCCTTGCCGCCATTGCGACACTGTACCTCGTTGCAGATGTACTCAGCGACTGCATCATAGGTGAGTTTGTCTTGTGCCCATTATCCAAGAAAGGCTATGAGAGGTCTCCAACTTTCAGGTAGAGCCGTGAGGATGGCCATCGCCTGCAGCTGACAGTTGACCTTCCATCCCATATTGTTGCATTGCGAGGCAGGCGACTCGATCTGCTGCATGGCAGCAAGGATGTCCTCTCCCTCCTCCATCCTTACCGTAAGAAGCCGCCTCATCACAAAGATGCGGTTGACGACCAAAGTGGACTGGTGGATGGTGCAAAGTTTTTTCCAGGCTTCGGCTACCGAAGTGCAGCCTTGGAAGTAGCCCCATTGTGTCTCGACGGTAGATGACAGCAGCAGCATGAGGGCCTCCGTGTGTTTCTTCGCAAAGGTCTGCTACTCCTCGTTTGTCATTTTCTTCTCGTTGAGCACCTCAGTGCCCTTCATCAGGTCGAGTAGTCCCTCCTACGCGAGGTGGATCTCAAATTGTGACCTCCACGGCCCAAAGCCAGGGCCACGTGCGTAGTTTTGGATCAGCTACATCTCCGTATTCAACTCTATGATACGCCTCTGCTTCCTGAGTCGTTAGACGTTGACAGCGTGGTTGTCCAAGACGCTCCTCCTGTCCGCTGCGGAAGCCGTAAACGTTCTGGACTGGTCAGGGCTGTGGGCCCATAACCCATTGTTGGAAATGTGGTTCCAATGTGGCCTGACCACGTCCTCAGGTTGACAACTCTTGTGGACAGCAGTGTTGGAGGAAGCGTGTGCTTTTAGGTCACCACACGCTATGTGAGCAGAGTTCTAAAGGAATTCAGCAACACCCAAAGTTTGAAGTGCTGAGGATGAATTTTGGTTGGTCATCTAGACAAGGATGACATCAGCAAGGTTATAGTGCTAGTGACAAGCTTTCCAATGCACCAAACTGCATGTAATTTGGAACACCATAGATGTCCTTACACGATTCGGAGTGCATCATTGACTCTTTGTTCCTGACAGAGCACTAGTGTGAGTGACGGGCGCCCGAAGCGCCCTGGACTTCAATGAAGCACCAGACCGCTGTTCTGAAGCGTACATGGCTCCAATGAACCATGGGATATTGTTGCTAGCATCCCCCAATGGGCACCTCGGCCATGATGTGCGTGGTGGGAGTCGAACTGGTCACCGCCGGGTCCATTTTCCAGCGAATTCCAAGTCTGCTGTTCAAACCCGGATGGCGAGCACCACCCTCTCAATTTTAATGGACAATAAATCTCTCAATTCTTAGCTTATTGTTGTGATTCAGATAACAGCTGGTTGAGCATGTCCTCTATTTCTACAAACTTGCTCTGTACAAGGATCCGGAGCCATCGCCCTGAAAAATGACGACTCAGGACATGGCATGACACAATATGTAACAACAGTGCCAGATGGTATAGGATGGTGAGGGATGGTACAGGAGCAAGATGGTGCAGAATGGTGCATAGTGGAGCAAGATAATGCATAGTGGTACGGAGTGGCACACGGTGGTGGAGGATGGCGCAAGATGGTGCACAGTGGTGCATGGTTGTGCAGGGTGGTGCAGGGTTGTACATTGTGGTGCAAGGTGTTGAAGGGTGGTGAACTATGGTATTGGATGGTGTTGGATGGTGCTGGCTGGTCCAGGGATGTGCAGGGTGGTGCATGGTGGTACAGGGATTTACAGGGTGGTATAGGGTGGTGAACGGTGGTGCAAGGTGGTTTAGGGTGGTGCAGGATGGTGCAAGGTGGTGTAGGATGGTGCAAGATGGTACAGGGTGATCCAGGGTGGTGTAGGTTGGTGTATGGTGACGTAGGATGGTGCAAGATGGTGTTGGATGGTGCAGGTGGTGAAGGATGGTGAAAGGTGGTGCAGGGTGGTGTAGGTGCAGGATGGTGCAGGATGATGCTGGAAGTAGCACGGTAGTACAGAATGGTGTAGGGTGGTGCAGGGTAGTCTATGATGGTACACAGTGGTACATGATGGTATAGGATGGTGTAGGACGGTGCGGTGGTGCAGGTTGGTGTAGGGTGGTGCACGGTAGTCCAAGGTGGTGCACGGTAGTGTAGGATGATGCAAGGTGGTGCAGAGTGGTACAAGGTGTAGAAGGGTAGTGTACGTTGATTTAGACTGGTGAAGGATGGTGCAGGTGTAGGATGGTTCAGGGTGATGCAAGATGGTGCAGGTTGGTGTAGGTTGGTGCATGGTTGTGCAAGGTGGTAGAGGGTTGTACATTGTGGTATAAGGTGTTGAAGGGCTGTGAACGATGGTGTTGGGTGGTGCTGGATGGTGTTGGGTGGTCAAGGGTTGTGCAGGGTGGTGCATGGTGGTGCAGGTATTTGCAGGGTGGTGTGGGTTAGTGAATTGTGGTGCAAGGTGGTGTAGGGTGGTGCAGGTCGGTGCAAGGTGGTGCAGGCTGGTGCAGGATGGTGCAGGGTGGTACAGGATGATGTAGGATGGTGTAGGGTGGTATACAGTAGTGGAGGGTGGTGCAGGTTGGTGCAGGGTGGTCCAAGGTGGTGAAGGGTCGTGCAGGTTGTTACAGAGTGGTGCAGGGTGGTGTTTGGTGGTGCAGGTTTATGAAGGTGCAGGGTGGTGCAGGTGCTGGGTGGTTAACAGTGGTGTACACGCAGGGTGGTGTAGGTGCAGGATGGTGCAGGGTGGTATAGCTGTAGGGTGGTACACGTACAGGATGCCACAAGGAGGTGTAGGATGGTACAGGATGGTGCAGGTTGGTGTAGGTAAGCCTATATGTTAAATGTTTCTGCCCCTTGTTCAGTGTTGTAGGAAGGATCAGGAATGCTCTGCCCCTTGTGGAGGTATGACCCCTAGATCCGTTGTAGCGTGACTCAACTATGCTCTGTCTCTTGTGAGATATGACCTGTGAGTACACCATGTGGCTGAGTGGTTGCCCTGGCCATTTTGTTGATTTGGCCAAGTGAGAGGTCCTGAGTTCGATCCTGGCCCCATGCATATCTTGTTTGTTGTGGAAGCTTCCAAGAAAGAAAGTCCGTAGCTTCTTGGACGCTACATGGTTGGTCTGTCACCTTGACACTTGGATGCTTATGTGTCAAGCTCACAGTGCCAGTCTATTGGTGACGTGGCTGGTTCAGGCCACTTCCCAGGAATGTGCTTTTGAGTTCTAGGACTGGACAGACAGCTATAAAAGGACTTGTCTTGCATGCTGATCAATCAACCCTTGCTTGATGCTCTCTTGCGTATTGACGACTTGAGCTCTTCTTGAGATGTAATGCTAAGGCGTTAGTACTCTTGAAGGTGAAGTGTATGCCTGATTAAGTTTGGGGTGCATGACACATACATGCAAAGGAAGAAGGTGTAAGAACCTTTGTGAGCTTTTCGGTTTTGCGGCTTCTCTGCCGGAGGTGGTTAGCTCAGTAGCTAACAAAGGGTTATGGGCCCACTCCTCTGGTTAGGGAAGTTTCACGCACGCAACCGCTAAGGTCACAAGCAGTGAGAGCGCCTTCGCTCTCATCCAACTTCTCTGTTTGCAGGGCAACATCAGCAGGAGGGGGATGTAACACATCTGCACCATTCTACCTTGGGAGCTGACATCAGCCTACATCAGCCTACATCAGCCTACATCTGCTTGCAACAGCCAACGTGAACAGGGGAAGCAGTTTCCTCTTCTCACCAACAGCCTACAACGGCCTCAAACACAGGTTCATCGGCATCAACAACAGGTGCAGCAGCTGTAGCAGTTGTAGTTGTGGGGATGGCAGGGACAGGGGAACCAGGGAATCATTCGCCCATCCTCAAATTTGATGGAGAGGGGTTTGCACTCTGGAAGTGGCAGTTTGAGATCATCATGGATGACAGAGATTTGCTAGGATATTTTGACGGAACTATCCCAGCACCAAAGGAGGAGGGTGCTGACATTGTGGCATGGGTCAAGCTCAACAAGAAGGCTCTCGCCATTCTTGTGTCCTCCATACAACCCTCAGTCCTTTCACACATCAGCGGTTGTACAGTGGCAGCCGCGGCATACGCCAAACTCGGCAAGGTATTTCAGTCCTCCTCACTTGCCAACCGTCTCTTCATTTTACAAAATCTCATCAGCATGAGGCTTGGTGAAGGGGAGGATGTCTCCGCCTTTATGCAGAAGTTTGAGACGCTCTTGCAACAAGCCACCGGCATGGGGTGGGACCTGAAATCGGACATGCAGGCTATGATTTTTCTGATGACGCTGCCGGAAAGTTGGGGCCCCATGATAACGGTGATTGGAGGGTGGACTGAAGATCTAGTTTCCTACACCACCGTCTCTGAGTATGTGCGGAATAAAGCCATGCGTTGTAGCAGCAGTGAAGCAAACATGGCTGCCTTTGCCTCACGGAGCAGTGGCACCTTCCGCAATACCTCCTCCTCTGGGTTCAGGGGAAACAACAGCACTAGCAACAGTGGAAGGGGTACAAAGCGCCAAGGAAACTGCCATAACTGTGGCAAGGCTGGACACTGGGCTCGAGAGTGCCGTGCACCCAAGAAAGAGGGAGGAGACGGGGATGACTGGCGAGGGGGAAATGGTGGGAAGGATCCCACAAGCTTGATGGCTGAGTGTGCCTCCAACAAAGGGAGGGCGATACTCAGGCCAGGAGCCTATGGCCTTGACTCGGGCACAAACGAGCACACCACTTACGAGAAGAGAGACTTTATCTCTCTTGCTCCATGTAACAAGAACTTCAGGGTCGCCAACGGCAAGGTTGAGGCAGCTGAGGGGATTGGTGACAAGCTGGTCACAGTGGGTGTCAACGGTGGAGATTCCGACCTCAAGCGAGAGGGGGTGGTCTACTTGCCCTCCTTCACAGCCAACCTGCTCTCCGTCTCTAAAATAACTGACCATGGCATGACAGTGGTCTTTACAGAGAAGGAAGCGGTGATTGTTCCTACCAAGGACATCAACATCTCCTACTCTGCCAAGAAGGTTGTCGCACAGGTTCCTCGTGTCGATGGACTCTACGTCTTGCAGACCAAGACGACAACTCCAACGGCTGAATCTTTGGTGGAGAGTGATGATGAGGAGAGCAGCGATGCAGAATCAGATGAGGACGGACATGTTGGAGCAGCGGAAGCAGTTGAAACAGATGATTTGGCAACAAAACCACAAGAAAATACAGCCACTGGGGCTGCTCATTCTAGCCTGTGCACATCCTCCAAGAACCTATGGCACAGGCGCTTTGGGCACGTGGCTCATCGCACATTGGAGCTCATGGGAAAGCAGGAGCTAGTGCGTGGGATGGAGCTAGGTATTGAGGTGGAGGGAGCAAAGATCATGTGTGAGCCATGTCTTCAAGGCAAGGCGAAAAGGAAACCGTTCAAGCGCAATGGCACGCGCGCTCTTGCACCTCTTGATCTTGTCCACTCTGACGTATGTGGTCCCTTTCGCATACCGTCAAATGGAGGCAGCAGATATTTCCTCACATGCATCGACGACAACAGCCGCAAAGTCTGGATGTACTTTCTCAAGAAGAAAAGTGAGGTGAAGGAGAATCTGCAGGCCTTTGTCGCTATGGTTGAGCGACAGAGTGGGAAGAAGGTGAAGGCATTCAGGACGGACAACGGGGGAGAGTATGAAGCTTGCAGGGAGTGGCTCAAGACACAGGGCATTGAACACCAGAAAACTACGCCCTACTCACCTCAAAGCAACGGCGTAGCAGAGAGGATGAACCAGACGCTCCTAGGCATGACTAGGTGCATGCTCTTTGACGCCAAGCTTCCTCCTAGGTTCTGGGCTGAAGCAGCACGTACGGCTACCTACCTTGTGAACCTCACACCTGCAGCAGCTCTGCGAAGGAGAGGCAAGAAGAAGCAGACACAGCAGCTGAAGACGCCTCAAGAAGCATGGTCAGGCAAGAAGCCGGATGCCTCCCATCTCAAGGTGTTTGGTTGCACCGGGTTTGCCAAGGTCCAGGCCGGTGAGGGCCCTGGAAAGCTCGATGCAAGAGCACGAAAGTGCATTTTCATCGGCTATGACACCGCCCACAAAGCTTATCGACTGTGGGACCAAGGAGCCAAGAAGGTCATCCGCAGCAANCCTGAGGGCAAGGTGTGCAGATTGGTGAAGGCACTCTATGG
Source organism: Penium margaritaceum (assembly GCA_023375785.1). Taxonomy (NCBI): domain Eukaryota; kingdom Viridiplantae; phylum Streptophyta; class Zygnematophyceae; order Desmidiales; family Peniaceae; genus Penium; species Penium margaritaceum. Next base: position 93,614 of record SZWC01005340.1, read on the forward strand.
GCTAAAACAAGCGCCAAGACTTTGGTACCAGGAGATGGACACGTTCATGGCCAAGGAGTCCTTCATGCACTGCGACAATGATCCCAGCATGTACGTGCATGAGAGTGACAAAGGGACAATGTTGGTCGCCTTGTACGTTGATGACCTGATTCTATGCTCCTCTTCAACGCAGCTGCTAGACGATCTCAAGGGGCAGCTGAGTAGCAGATTCGAGATGAAGGACATGGGTCCTCTTGACTTCTATCTTGGAATTGCCATCAAGCGCGACAGAGCAGCAGGTACAATCAGCCTGAACCAGACAAAATACATCGACTCCATCCTCAAACGATACGACATGGCAGATTGCAAGCCTGCCAGCACACCCATGAGCTCGGAGTGCAAACTCTCCACCTCCATGTCCCCATCCAACGAAGCGGAGAAAACTGACATGCTTGGCATCCCATATCAGTCTGCGGTGGGCAGTTTGATGTATGCCATGGTCGCCACCCGACCAGATATAGCCCATGCTGTTGGGCAGGTGAGTCGGTTTGTGGCCAATCCCGGTCCACCTCACTGGCAGGCCGTGAAGTGCATCATGCGCTACCTTCAGGGGACGCGCCACATAGGCCTCCAGTTTGGAGGCATTGCTGGATCCGCATCACTCCGTCTCATGTGCTACACTGATGCTGATTGGGGAGGGAATACTGATGACAGAAAATCTACCTCCGGCTTTGTGTGTATGTTGAATGGAGGTGCAATCAGTTGGGCAAGTCGCAAGCAAGAATGTGTCTCTCTGTCAACAGCTGAAGCTGAGTACATCGCCTTGGCTGAGGTGTGTAAAGAGATGCAGTGG
>SZWC01005340.1:110587-122169 GCA_023375785.1 Penium margaritaceum
GTAGTGAAGGGTGGTGCAGGGTGGTGTACGGTGGTGCAGGGTGGTGCAAGGTGGTGTAGGGTGGTGCAGGGTGGTACTGGGTGGTCTAAGGTGGTACTGGTTGGTGCAAGTGACGGAGGATGGTGCAACATGGTGTAGGATGGTGCAGGTGGAAAAGGATGGTGAAGGATGGTGTAGGGTGGTGTAGGTGCAGGATAGTGCAGGATGATGTAGGGTGTAGCAGGGTGGTGCAGAATGGTGCAGGGTGGTGCAGAATGATATATTATGGTACACTGTGGTACATGGTGGTATAGGATAGTGTAGGATGGTGCAGGGTGGTGCAAGTTGGTGTAGGGTGGTGTAGGATAGTGCAAGGTGGTGCACAGTAGTATAGGATGATGTAGGGTGGTGTAGTATGGTGTAAGGTGGTGCAGGGTGGTTCAGGGTGGTGCAAGGTAGGCTAGGGTTATGCAGTGTTATGCAGGGTGATGCAGGGTGGTGCAGGATGGTACAAGTTGGTGCAGGGTGGTGCAGGGTGGTCCAGGATGGTTCAGGGTGGTGTAGGACGGTGAAGGGTGGTGCAGTGAAGTGCACAATGGTTCAAGTTGGTGCAGGGTGATGTAGGATGGTGCAGGGTTGTATAGGGTGGTAAAGGGTGGTGCAGGGTGGTACATAGTGGTGCAAGGTGGTGCACAGTGGTACAGGGTGGTGCAGGGTGGTGCAGGGTGGTACATGTTGGTACATGGTGGTGTACGATGGTGCGGGATGGAGAAGGATAGTACAAGGTGGTGCAGGATAGTGTAGAGTGGTACATGATAGTTGTTGGAAATGTGGTTCCAAAGTATCCTAACCACGTCCTAAGGTTCACAGCTCTTTTAAGCAGTAGTATAGGACGAAGCTTGTACTTTCTGGCCGCCACACGCTATGTGAGCAAAGTTCTGGTGGAATTCCGCAACACCTGAAGTTTGAAGAGCTGGTGATGAGTTTTGGTTGGATAGTTGTACAAGGATCACAATAGCAAAGCTATAGTTTTTGTCCCACACTTTCTAACGCACCATACGGCATATGATTTGGACCACCATAGTGCCCGTTACGGGATTCGAAGTGCATCATTGAGTCCTTGTCCCTAGCAGAGCACTAGCGTGAGTGACGGGCGCCCAAAGCGCCCTAGACCCCAATGAAGTACCAGACCACCATTCTAAAGTACACATGGCTCCAATTAACCATGGGATATTGCTGCTAGCATCCCCCAAGGGATGCCTTGGCCAAGGTGTGCATGGTGGGAGTTGAGCTGGTCACCGCCTGATAAGGTTTCCAGCCGGTGCCAAGTCTGCTGTCCAAACGCGGACGGCAAGCACCACCTCCCAAATTTGACGGACAGCTCCCACATGTTGGACATCTGCAATCTGCTGCTCAGCTGCTACTTCAGTTGCTGTAGAGCCTACAGATCAGAGGAACACAAGATCAGGTTGTCCGCGTAGAGTTCAACGATGTTATGGAGTTGGTTGTTGCGTCGCACGTAGACACTGTGATCAGATTCACAGTGTTTGAAGCCGAGTTGCGTCACGTAGCTGTCCATCTGCTAGTACCAACACCACAGTGACTGTTTTAGCCCGTACAAGGACTTGTGCAGCCTGCACACATTGCCCTCCGGTTTGTCCACCCCCTCCGGCACCTCCATAAATATCTCTGTGTCAAGGATACCATTAAGGAGTGTAGTACTACGTCCATTTGGTGCAGCTCCATGTCCTTGAGAGCTGCCACCACGCGTATCACCCGAATGCTCGTGAACCTGGCAACGAGGGCAAATGTCTTGTTTTAGTGCTCGCCCTTGCGTTGTGCAAACCCCTTTGCCACCAGCCGTGCCTTGTACTCCTCCACTTTACCCTCCCTGGTGTTCTTTGTTTTGAAAACCCACGTAAAGCTAATGACTTTGACGTCTTTCAACCAATCCACGATCTCCCAAGTGTTCTCGGCAATGGACGCCAACCCCAACTTGATAGCCACGTCCCACTTATCCGCTTTGGGCCATGTAAGCACCTCTTGTACGATCATCGGCTCCGCTACGGCTGCAATCATGCATTTCATCATGGCAATCCAGATGTCCTTTGCTGCATCATATCATTTTGCCGCATTCCGCTGCCTTCGGCTGCGTCACGGTGATTTTGGTGATGCTGGCGGCTGGTCTTGCTGCCGATCCATGGCAGCCCCGTTCACGTCCTCGGCTTTCTCTGCTTCGGCTGCTGCGTTCTCTGCCTCAGCAATACGTGCATTTGTATCTTCACCCTGTTGCGTCCCAGCATCAACGTAATCCGAAGACGCTTCGTCGGTGTCGGCGTCCATCGGCCCCTCCTCATGGATGAGGAGCTTGAACCACTCCCCCTGCTTCAGAGATTCCACGTTGATGTTGTCGCTGCTGCTACTGTAGGTCTGCTGTCCATCGAACTCAATGTCATGGCTGCCAAAGACCTCCTCATTGCTCACGTCACAGAGCCGGTACGCCTTGAGCATGCTCTCGTAGCCAAGGAAGAAACACGGCTTGGCACGCCAGTCCAACTTTCCATTGAGGCGTTTTACTGTCTGCATCATCGCATACGCCTTGCACGCGAAGACCTTCAGGTGTGCCATACTCGGCTTGCGCCCGCTCCATACCTCCTGCGACGTCTTCCAACTGCTCTTCTCCTTCAGCACCACCATCGGGGTCAGGTTGATGGTGTAGCTTGCTGTACACACCGCTTCTTTCCAGAATCTCGGTGGATATCCCGCGTCCATGAGCATCATCCGCACCATGTTCAGCAGCGTCTGGTTTGTCCGTTCCGTCATGCCATTAGACTGTGGCGAGTAGTGACTTGAGCTCTTCTTAAGATGTAATGCTAAGGCATTAGTACTCTTGAAGGTGAAGTGTATGCCTGATTAAGTTTGGGGTGCACGACACATACCTTCAAAGGAAGAAGGTGTGAAAACGTTTGTGAGCTTTTTGGTTTTGCGGCTTCTCTGTCGGAGGTGGTTAGCTCAATCGCTAACAGACTTCATCGCCGCCGTCCATGCGTACCACTGCACCTTTCCTATGGAAGATCACTTCATACCCCTTGTCCGTGAAGCGACTAACACTTAGAATGTCAGCCAGGCCGGGGACATGTTGCACATCACGGATGACACACAAAATCTTCTCACTGTTCACATCCTGCTCCATCTTAATGTCTCCTTGGTCGGCCACCGACTCGACTTTGTCGTTGGCGACCACCATAGACTTGGCAAATTTGGTGTAGTAGACAAACTCCACTTTCTCGACTTGGATCTGCTCCTCCGTGCCGAAATTTAGCTGCCTGTTGCCTCTCTTGAGGTTGTGATTTACAGTTCCATTCAGAAGCCCTTTCTTGCCTTTGGTGTCCTTGCCGTCGGCCTTTGCCTCATCCGGACACACGCGAACCCAAAGGCCCTCCTTCCTGTAACTGCGACCCTTACCCTTTCTTGACGCCCTTCTGGCCGCCACCCTTTCCGTCGCCTCCCTTGCCACACCTGTCACCACCACATGTTTTGGTGACTAGGGTCCATGAGGATGTCGAGGCCTCGCCGTCAGTGCGATACTGTACCTCGTTACAGATATACTCAGCGACTACGTCATAGGTGAGTTTGTCTTCTGTCCATCCTCCGAGAACGGTTATGAGAGGTCTCCAACTTTCTGGTAGAGCCATGAGGATGGCCATCCCCTGCAGCTGAGAGTTGACCTTCCATTCCACATTGTTGCATTGCAAGGCGAGCGACTCGATCTACTGCATGGCAGCAAGGATGTCCTCTTCCTCCTCCATCCTTACTGTTAGAAGCCGCTTCGTAACGAAGATCCGGTTCACGAGCAAAGTGGACTGGTGGATGGTGCAAAGTTTTTTCCACGCCTCAGCTGCCAAAGTGCAGCCTTGGAAGTAGCCCCATTGTATCTCAACGGTAGATGACAGCAGTAGCATGAGGGCCTTTGTGTGTTTCTGCACAAATGCATCATGCCTCCACCATGATGCGCTTCTGCTACCCGGGTCATTAGATGTTGACAGCGTGGTTGTCCGAGACGCTCCTCATGTCCGCTGCGGAAGCCGTGAACGTTCTGGACCGGTCACGGCTGTGGGCCCATAATCCTTTGTTATAAACGTGTTTCTAATGTGGCCTGACCACGTCCTAAGGTTCACAACTCTTTTTGATAGCAGTCTTAGACGAAGCGTGTGCTTTTAGGTCACCACACGCTATGTGAGCAGAGTTCTGAAGGAATTCAGCAACACCCAAAGTTTGAAGTGCTGGGGATGAATTTTGGTTGGATATCTGGACAAGGATGATGTCAGCAAGGTTATAGTGCTATTCACAAGCTTTCCAATGCACCAAACTGCATGAAATTTGGACCACCATAGCGGCCGTTACACGATTCGGAGTGCATCATGAACTCTCTGTCTCTGACAGAGCACTTGCGTGAGTGACGGGGGCCCGAAGCGCCCTCGACCCCAATGAAGCACAAGATCGCCGTTCTGAGGCGCACATGGCTCCAATGAATCATGGGATATTGCTGCTAGCATCCCCCAAGGGACACCTTGGCCATGGTGTGCGAGGTGGGAGTTGAACTGATCACTGCCGGGTCAGTTTTCCAACCAGTACCAAGTCTGCCGTTTAAACCCGGATGTCGAGCACCACCCTCTCAATTTTGACGGACAATAGCTTTCTCAATTCTTAACTTATTGTTGTGATTCAAATTACAGCTGGTTGAGCACGTCCTCCAGTTTCTAAAAACTTGCTCTGTACAAGGATCCAGAGCCATCGCCCTGACAAACAACGACTCAGGACATGGCATGGCACAATATGTAACAACAGTGCAAGGTGGTACAGGATGGTGCAGGATGGTACAGGAGCAAGATGGTGCAGAATGNTGCGAGGTGGGAGTTGAACTGATCACTGCCGGGTCAGTTTTCCAACCAGTACCAAGTCTGCCGTTTAAACCCGGATGTCGAGCACCACCCTCTCAATTTTGACGGACAATAGCTTTCTCAATTCTTAACTTATTGTTGTGATTCAAATTACAGCTGGTTGAGCACGTCCTCCAGTTTCTAAAAACTTGCTCTGTACAAGGATCCAGAGCCATCGCCCTGACAAACAACGACTCAGGACATGGCATGGCACAATATGTAACAATATTGCAATGTGGTACAGAATGGTGCAGGATGGTACAGGAGCAAAATGGTGCAGAATGGTGCACGGTGGTGCATAGTGATGCAAGATAGTGCATAGTGGTACAGAGTGGTACACGGTGATGGAGGATGGTGCAGGATGGTGCAGGGTGGTGCATGGTTGTGCAGGGTGGTGCAGGGTTATACATCGTGGTGCAAGGTATTGAAGGATGGTGAACGATGGTGTTGGATGGTGCTGGATGGTGCTCGGTGGTCCAGGGTTGTGCAGGGTGGTGCATGGTGGTGTAGGTATTTACAGGGTGGTGTAGTGTAGTGAACAGTGGTGCAAGGTGGTGTAGGGTGGTGCAGGATGGTGCAAGGTGGTGTAGGATGGTGCAAGGTGGTACAGGGTGATCCAGGGTGGTGCAGGTTGGTGTACGGTGACGTAGGATGGTGCAAGATGGTGTAGGATGGTGCAGGTGGTGAAGGGTGCTGAAAGATAGTGCAGGGTGGTGTAGTTGCAGGATGGTACAGGATGATGCTGGAAGTTGCGGGGTAGTACAGAATGGTGTAGGGTGGTGCAGGATAGTCTATGATGGTACACGGTGGTACATGATAGATAGGATGGTGTGGGACGGTATAGGATGGTGTAGGATGGTGTAGGATGGCGTAGGACGGTGGTACATGATGGTATAGGCTGGTGCAGGATGGTGCTAGTGTAGTCTGGTTCCGGGTGGTGGAAGATGGTGCAGGTTAATGTAGGATGGTGCATGGTTGTGCAAGGTGGTAGAAGGTTGTACATTGTGGTGCAACGTGTTGAAGAGTGGTGGAAGATGGTGTTGGATGGTGCTGGATGGTGTTGATTGGTCAAGGGTTGTTCAGGGTGGTGCATGGTGGTCCAGGGATTTACAGGGTGGTGTGGAGTAGTGAACGGTGGTGCAAGGTGGTGTAGGGTGGTGCAGGTTGGTGCAAGCTGGTGCAGGCTGGTGCAGGATTGAACAGGGTGGGACAGGATGATGTAGGATGGTGTAGGGTGGTATACAGGAGTGGAGGATGGTGCAGGTTGGTGCAGGGTGGTCCAGGGTGGTGTAGGGTGGTGCAGGTTGTTACAGAGTGGTGTACGGTGGTGTTTGGTGGTGCAGGTTTCTGAAGGTGCTGGGTGGTGCAGGTGCTGGGTGGTTAATGGTGGTGTACGTGCACGGTGGTGTAGGTGCAGGATGGTGCAGGGTGGTGTAGCTGTAGGGTGGTACAGGTGCAGATGGCACAAGGTGGTGTAGGATGGTACAGGATGATGCAGGTTGGTGTAGGTAAGCCTATATACCAAAGACTGTGTCTCAAGAACAGCACTTGCAATTCCGAGACTGAGCCTGGAATCGCAAGTCTGATTCCTATATTTGAAGCAACTCACAAGTCCAAATCTACAGGATGAGTGATTGGATTGAGATGTGTCGGATATTGTCTCGGAGATCGCCTCAAGGGGTGCAGCCACTGAGAAAATAAAGAGTGACAATGCAGGTTCATCTCCGGAGTCACAGGACCAACACCCGAACGGTCCCACGACCGACAAACTGTGCGAGCCTCGCCAAGACCAAAACCAATGGCCGCATACCACAACGGCCCAGGTGAAACGCACCTGCGAAGATTGTGCCTGCACTCACCACTCCCCTATGCGTACGGCTAGCAAAGCCAAATCGTGGTCTCGAGGCGCTCCCTGCTCTCGCACTTGCCCAAGCCGCCACCTCTATGACCGCTCGACGAAGCGCGCTAGGTTAGACCTTTCCTATTTGTATTGCTTGTACTTCAGTCTATAATCAATCCATTGGATTCTCCTTCAGGCTCGCCCTCTGGGCCGCCTCCAGTCCCTTTGCCCTCAATTTCAGCTCAGCGCCCGTGCTCCCGCACTGCGCTCTCTTCCCTCTGTCAAACGTCACTCATACGTCAGAAACGCCTGCACCTTCAAGGAAGCTTCCACCCTTCCCACAAACTGCTGTGTGCACTCCTTTCCTAACAAGATCTCAGTGCTCGCACCTTCAGTGCTGCGCCCAGGCCTCTCCTCATCATCTTGCATCGTCATTCGCTTCCGCTTTGTCCTTCTATCGTCATTTCCGCCTTGCTTCTGCTCGTGCTTCTATCCAACATTGAAACGCTCGTCCATGTGACCGCGTCCACTCTACGGCAGCACCTGCAATCTTTTGACATGGTATCAGAGCTCAAGTAACACCCCTGGCTCCTTCGTGCTCGCCGCCGTCGGCCGCACCCACTCCTACCTCCATCGGACGTCTCCGCCTCGAAGAACTTTGGTCGCCAGAAGAACTGCGGTGGCAGCGCTTCTTCTGACTAAGGTTTCGTGGTAGCACCACTCCACTTCCTCATGGTAATTGCGCGCACGAGGTTCTGCCCCTGCGCTCACTCTGTCACATCAGCAAGCAATTTCCGCTCATTTGTCATCTCCGCCGCCAGTGCACGTGCTTCTGTCCCTGCACTCATTCCCATCTTCCTTCGCAGCAGCATTTCCTGTTGGCCTGAGGGTGAGTGTGCACCTTGCAGGGCTCCTAGCAGTGGCTGGTTCACACCACCAACTGTTTTTGGAGAGACTGAAACTGTGGAGGCAACTGGTTCCAAGGATGGCAAAATCTGGTCAGAGATTGAGGCAATAGTTTTGGCCTCAATTGGATGGGAATTAACACTTTATCAAGGCTCACAAGCAGTGGCATTTTATAGCCACTGATCTAAGCTTTCCAGAACACCAAAGCATGCCAGATTTGGAGCTTCCTAGCAGATTCTATGGCCTCTAGAGTGCTCCTTGGTAGGCTGTCCTTTTCCCACCTAGGAAGGCATCCCTTCCCTCCTCTAGAAGCTTCTGCCCCTTCCTAGATTCCTCAGCTTGCTTCTAGTAGGAGGGAAGGTGTCCAGAAGACCAAGACACCTCTAGATGCCTTGTAGGACAAGTCACCCCTTCTAGAAGGTGTGCCACCTTCCTGGACCCTCACCTGGCCTTCTAGAAACTTAAAGAGGAACTCAAGAGGTTGAGCTAGCTTCCTGGCATCTATTTTCCACCTCCCTTGAGGCAGGGTAGAATTTCATCTTGTGGGACTTGAACCCGGGCCCCTGCCTCTAGAGGTGGACACCACTAACCACTAAGCCACTAAGGCTTGTCTTTTTGGTGTTCCTTTTTGGAGTCACTCCTGCCATGGTGAGGAGCATCATTCCAACAATCTCCCCCTTGCGCGTCACCCATGGCAGTTTTCCATGCTCAGCGTGCAACTCAAGAGGCTTGGGAAAGCCCAAGCTCCATACAAGTAGCATCATGCCTGTCCTTGGGTTGCGCCTTTGTCATGGCATCAGCAAGCATGTGCTTTGTGCCGCAATGCACAAGCACCACATCACCCTTTGCAACAAGGTCTCGTGCAAAGTGATGCCGGATCTCTATGTGCTTGGTCCTCCGGTGTAGCACAGGGTTCTTGGTCAGGCTGATGGCACTCATGTTGTCAACATTGAGTGCCGTTGGCTTCTTTTGCGGCACCCCAATCTCCTTGAGCAATCGCCGCAGCCATAGTGCCTCCTTTGCGGCTTCCGCGAGCGCAATATACTCCGCCTCAGTGCTGGATAGAGCCACACTGTCCTGCTTCCGGCTTGCCCAAGACACNGTGCTCGGGCCCATGCTCAAGCTCAGCTCACATGTCGTTGTCATAGGTGTGCCGATGGGGTTGTACTCCTCCATGTTGTAGCGGCGGAGTACCTCCTGCACATATTTTTCTTGACCCATCTCCAGCGTGCGTGCTTTGCGGTCCCTCTTGATGGCGATGCCAAGGTAGTACTCAAGCTCGCCCATGTCCGTCATCTTGAACCGGCCGCCAAGTTGTTGCTTCAGGCTCTTGAGCTCCCCCTCATCCGAAGACACAAGGATGAGGTCATCCACGTAGAGGACGACAATTTGGTGGAGTCCTGGCTGATTCCGCACGTACACGCTGTGATCAGCCTCGCAGCGCTTGAAGCCAAGCTCACCCATGAAACTATCCATCTTGGGGTACCACATGAGCGGAGCTTGCTTCAGTCCATAGAGCGCCCTGCGAAGCCGGCACACCTTCCCTTGCGACGCATCCACCCCCTCTGGCACCTCCATGTATACTTCCTTGTCCAGGTCGCCATTGAGGAACGCAGTTTTCACGTCCATTTGGTGGATTTCATAGTCGCGTGTCGCTGCCACCGAGAGGATAGTACGGATGGAGGCAAACTTGGCAACTGGTGCAAAGGTCTCGTCGTAGTGCTCCCCTTTTCTCTGGGCATATCCTTTCGCCACCAGCCGCGTCTTGTACCGCTCCACCTTCCCCTCCTTTGTGAGCTTCTTCCAGAAGATCCACTTGGAGCCAATGATTTTCTCGCCCTCCGGCCGGTCAACCAGCTCCCAAGTGCCGTTCTCCTCGTGGGAGGCAAGCTCAGATTTTATTGCTCCCTCCCACTCAGCCCCATCCTTCCTCTACAGTGCCTCCTTTACAGATTGAGGCTCCTCTTGCGTGAAGAAGGCTTGTACAAACCCAGTCCAAATTCCCTTGTCGGCATCATACCTTTTTGTCCTTCTTCGCACACGGTTACTTGTGCGGGGCTCTTGAGGCGGTTGTTGTTGTTGTTGTCCCCTTTTGGCGCCATCCTCTCCAAGCGCCTGATCCCCCTCTCTTGGAGACCTTGGAAACATCGATCGACTCCCCGCCTCCACGTCCCTTTCCGGTGCTTCGGATTCTTCGTCCGAACTGGCCGGAACATATTCTGCCGGTTGCACATTCCTCGGGCGATCCTCTCCGGCTGGTGCTGCTGCGAGGACGTCACCCTCATTCACGTCCTCCGACGTCTCCCCCTCAAGGAGTGGCATCCACTCCCCCCTCTTGGAGAGACCTGCCTCCTTGTCTGTCCAACGGCTTTTCTCGTCCAATGTGACGTCGCGACTCCGCACAATCTGCTGCCTCCTTGGGTCAAAGAGCCGATACACCTTGCTTCTGCTCTCATATCCAAGGAAAATACACCGACGGGTACGCTGGTCCAGCTTGCTCCATCCCTCATGTGCCTGCACTATTGCATGTGCAACACAACCAAACGTGCGGAGGTGACCCACCGCCGGCTTCCTCCCGCTCCACACTTCTTGTGGAGTCTTCCACGCATTGCTCTCCTTGTCCTTCAGCGGCTTGGTCGGCATGAGATTCATGATGTACGCTGCTGTCCTTGCCGCCTCCGCCCAATACCGTTGTGTAAGGCCAGCGTCGCTCAACATGGATCGCACCATGTTAATGATTGTGCGATTCGCTCTCTCTGCGATGCCATTCTGTTGTGGGGAGTGTGGAGTTTTTTTCTGTCACTCAATCCCCTTGCTCTTCATCCACCCAAGGCACCCCGCATATTCACCGCCGTTGTCACNTCCACATCAGCCACAAACTCTTGCATGCACGCAAGGACCTCACTCTTCCGCTTCATTGGGTAGAGGTAGAGTTTCCGGCTGTGGTCATCGATGAAGGTGAGGAAGTAGCGAGCTCTGCCGATGGAGCTCTCAAGCGGTCCACACACATCTGTGTGTACCACGGCCAGTTTTGCCGATGCACGCATCCCCTTGGCGACAAACGACTGCCGAGTTGATTTGCCAATGATGCATGGCTCACACACGGTCTCCTTGGTTCCATCAAGGCCGCTGATTTGGAGACCCCGCACCACTTCCCTGTTACCCATCTCTTTCACTGTTGATAGAGAAATGTGGCAGAGTCGGCGGTGCCATAGGTCCAAATCTCCTCCATCCTTCGTTGCAAGGTTGGCGGCGTTGGACCCCACCCGGCTGCTGAGGATCTTTGTGCGTAGCAGGTACAAGTCGTCCTCCCTCTTGGCACGCGCAATCACCTCGCCTTTGCCCTCTTTGCGGATGACGGCCTCCTTCTTTGTGAAGAGCACCTCAAGTCCCTTGTCGGTAAGGCGGCTGACGGAGAGCACGTTTGCCCCAAAGTTAGGCATATGCAGCACATCGTAGATTGTGCTTGTGACAGGTTTTCCATCCACAATTGACTCAATGCGGACCTTACCCTCACCGGCGGCCACCTCTGTTTTTCCATTGGCCACCGTCATGCGTCTCTCCGAGACGCCGTAGGTGACAAATGCCGCCCTGTTGCATTGCGTGTGGCGGCCTGATCCAGAGTCGATGACGGCAACTCCCGGATCCTTCAAGTTGGTGGAGTTATACGCCATAAGGGCGTGCTCATCTTTCTTCCCGCCCCGCTGCGACCGATCTGTTTTCTTCTTAGGACAGTTGCGCGCGTAGTGGCCCTCCTTGCCGCAGTTGAAGCACTCCCCCTTCTTGTCACCCTTCTTAGTGCCCTGTTTGGCACCCTTCCACTTGTCGCCTCGGCCTCCACTTTGAGGATGAACCGTGTAAGCTGAACTTGATGCCGCTGCACTCTCTCGACCGCCACGTCGCATCCACTCATTGCG
>SZWC01005341.1:19182-42570 GCA_023375785.1 Penium margaritaceum
CCCCTCCTACCACTGCCCCCTCCACTGCCCCCATGGCAGCAAACCCCCCAGCTGCTGCCCCACCCCGTGAGAGCCTTTTGCTGATCTCCACCCCTGCCCCTCCTCCTACTAGTGTTGCTGCTCCTACCACTGCCCCCCTTGTCGCTCCCTCGGCTATAGTGGCAGCGCTTGCTGCAACTGCTGCTGCTCTGGTCCCAAAAGTTGGAGCCTAAGTCCTTGCCCCTGCCGCTGCCTTCCTGCCGCCGTCCACTCCCGTGTAAAATCAGTTGTTGCTGTTGTCCCTATGTCGCGTGTGGCTACTGTTGTCGACTCTCCTGCTGCTGCTGCTTCTACTGCGCCTACTGCTGCTGCTGCTACGCCTGCTGCTACTGTTGCTGCCACAGTCGCGGGTCCCTCGTAGCGGAGCACTACTGCTACTACTGTTGCCGCTGCCGATAGTCCTGCTCCCCTAGCCGTCGTTGTTGCTGTGGGGTGCAATGGAGCTGTTGCTGAGGCTATTGCTCTCGCTACTGCAGTTGCTGCCGCTCCTGCAGCTGTTGCGTCAGCCCCGCGAATTACAGCTCCTACCCCTGTCCCGGCTGTTTCCCCCACCGTTGTGCCCACTGCTGATGCCCACTCTCTCGTAGGACCAGAGAGCCATGCTGCCACTACCGCCACTGCTGCTGCGTCGGCCCCATGGACTGGAGCTCCTATCCATATCCCCCTTGCCGCTCCCCCTGCTGTCCCACGTGCTACTGCCAACTCTCGTGCAGCCGCCCACTCTCCTCCTATTGTCCACCTGCGTGCTGCTGCCCCTTCTCCTGTTGCTACCCCCTGTCCTATTGATGTCCCCTCCTTGGCTGGCATCCAGTCTCCTGCCCAGTTTCATGGCCCCCCCCGCCACGGACTCGTCTGAGGTGACCGTTGCAGTAGTAGTAACTGTTGTTGTTGTTGTTGTCCCGCCTGCTGCTGCTGCCCTTGTTGTCCCCCCTGCTGCTCCCCCTGCTGCCCCACTCGCCGTTGTCCTCCCCCTTGCGGGGTCAGCTACTGTCATTCCCGCTATGTCAGTTGGAGCAGCTGCTGCTGTCTCTACGGTTGTTGCTACCATTGTTGCCATGTGCACTGATGCTGTTGCAGCTGATACGCCATCGTGGTGGTGTACTGCTACTGCCCCTGTTGCTGCTGCTGGTACATCAGGTCCCCGGGTTGCTGCTGTTGGTGTGAGACGCAGATGGGNACCGTTGCGGCAGTAGTAACCGTTGTTGTTGTTGTTGTCCCGCCTACTACTGCTGCCCCTGTTGTCCCCCCTGCTGCTCCCCCTGCTGCCCCACCCGCCGTTGTCCCCCCCCCTTGCGGGTCAGCTACTGTCATTCCCGCTATGTCAGTTGGAGCAGCTGCTGCTGTCTCTACGGTTGTTGCTACCATTGTTGCCATGTGCACTGATGCTGTTGCAGCTGATACGCCATCGTGGTGGTGTACTGCTACTGCCCCTGTTGCTGCTGCTGGTACATCAGGTCCCCGGGTTGCTGCTGTTGGTGTGAGACGCAGATGGGTTGCTGTTGGAGTCGCTGATGCTACTGCTACTACTGAAGCTGCTGCTACGTTGGCCCTGCGGGCAGGACCGCCTGCCCCAGCTGATGCTACTGCTGCTGCAACTGCTGCTGCTGATGGTTCGCCATCTCCCCAAGCTGCTGTTGTTGTTGTGGAGTGCAAAGGGATTGAATCTAGAGCTGCTGTTGCTGCTACTATTGAAACTACTGTTGTTGAGGCCTCTACTGCATGAGTCTCGCGGGCTGGAGCGCCTTCCCCTGTTGCTGTTGCTGTTGCTGCTACCGCTGCTGCTGTTGAAACTACTGCTACTTTGCCATCCCCCCGATCTGCTGATGCTACTTTGGGACACAGAGGGGTTGTAGTTGGAGCTGCTGCTGCTGCTCCTACATGCCTGGTTGGGGCTACGACAGCTGATGGTGAAACCCCTACTATTGCTCCTGCTGTGGCTCTTCCTGCTTCCACTCCCTTCCCCTTTCCCTCTGTTGCTACTGCTGCTGCTACTACGTCCATTGGTGTCACAGCTGCTGTAGCTACTGATGCTGACCTCGCTGATGTTGCTGCTGTGGTCCCAGTTGCTGCTGCTCCTGTCCCTATCCCGTCTGCTGCTGTCGCTGTCCATCCTGCCCCGATTCTCATTGCTGCTACTGCTGTAGCTCCCGCCGTTCCAGCTCCTGGCAGTACCCCACCTGATGAGGCCACGGCTGCCGCCACTCCCGTCCACACCCCCTCTGCTACTGCTACTACTGCTGCTGCGTCCATTGGTGCTGGAGCTGCTGCTGCCCCGTATGCTACTGCTGGTACTTCCCAAGCCACTGCTGGTCCTGTTGCCAATGCCGTACCCCCCGCTCCCGGGGGCGCTGCTGTTCCCCTGTGTAGCGGCTCCACCCCCCCCATTCCCCCACCACCCAGCACGCCGTCGCTTGAATCCCCTCCTCCCACGTGCCGAGCTGGAGGGACAAGGGTTGCGGTCCAGAACACGAGAGGGAGGGAGCCCAGGTCGTCCCCATGAGAGCCCCCCTCCCCCCATCCGCCCCTCTGTTCACCTCCCACCTCGTGCCCCCCCACCCACGATGCGCCGGAGGCCGCTCCCGCCCGCTGTCACCTCCTCTACCTCCATTGCCCCTCCGTCGGCCCCTACCGCCTCGCCCCTGCCTCCTACGTCCAGCCGCCTCTCCCGCATGTGTGGCAACGTGTCTGTCGTCCATAGTGCAAGCGTGGAAAGGCTAGGCGGTAGCAATGCTGACTTCAGCTCTGCTTGGACGATAGTTGCTATGTCTCTCCCGTGTCGGGTCCGCGCTGACGTCGGCCGTGCCCCGACCAGTGCTAGTGCGACAAACGGCTCATTGCCAGCCTGAACTTGTTTGTACTGTTTGCTAGTTTGTACTTGCTAATTGATAACTAGTATTCACAAACCATTAGTTAACTAGTATTCACAAACCATTGTTGCTAGTAGTTGTTTGGAAACACCAGGTATCAACTAGGGACCAAACAAACGGGTTCAGCCTGACGTCGGCCGTGCCCCGACCAGTGCTAGTGCGACAAACGGTTCATTGCCAGCCCCATGGCGACTCTGTCACTTCGGGTGGGCTACCCGCTCTCACTTTATGTCCTCCTCGGATGGTGAGCGGGTGCCTTCCTACAGTGGTTGCTGTTTGTACTGTTTGCTAGTTTGTACACCAGGTATCATAGAAGCACCATAGACACAGTGCTTGCTAGTTGATACCTTGAACTACCAACTAGTAGTAGTTAACTAGGGACCAAACTACTACTAGCAAGCATTTTTTATACATAAAAGCACCATAGACACAGTGCTTGCTAGTTGATACCTGGTGTTTCCAAACCATTGTTTCCCCCTCTGACCATTTGTGACTCGAATTAAGAGCTGTCAATGTTGACCACACACAGCGGATTTCTTTGGTCAAAAGGCAGTACAGATGCCTACTGTGGTCGGTCATTGTGCATGGTAGCCACACCGCGCTACTACTTATTGAAGGTTGTTGTACTTGCCATTTGAAAACTAATATTCTGAAACCATTGTTTCCCCCTCTCACCATTTGTGACTCGTGTTATGGGTTGTGAACGTTGACCACCCATGCTGAAATTTGTTGGTCATGGTTAGTGACATATACCTAGTTCGGTTGTTCGGTGTGCATAGAAGCCACGTTGTGCCAGTATGTATTGAAGTTCTTTGTCCTTTCTAGTCAATACATAGGGTCCTTAAACCATTGTTTCTCCCTCTGACCATTTGTGACTCGTGTTATGAGTTGTCAATGTTGACCAAACATAATGGACTTCTTTGGTCATAGTCAGTGACATATGCATCGTTTGGTTGGTCACTGTGCACGCTAGCCACAACGTGCCACTACTTATTGAAGGTCTTTGTACTTGCTAGTTGATAACTAGTGTTCCCAACCCATTGTTTCACCCTCTGACCATTTATGACTCGTGTTGTGAGTTTTAAACGCTGACGACACACTGTAAAATTCTTTTGGTCATGGTTACTGGCATATGCCTACTTTGGTTTGTCACTATACATGGTTGCTACGCCGTGTCACTACGTACTGAAGGTCTTTATGCTTTCTAGTTGATAGCCAGTGTTCCCAAACCATTGTTACCCCCTCTGACTATCTGTGACTCTTGTTGTGAGTTGTCAACGGTGACCACATGAAGTGAAATTCTTTGGTCATGATCAGTGACATATGCATGCTTTGGTTGGTCACTGTGCATGGTAGCCACACCGTGCCACTACAAATTGAAGGTCTTTGTACTTGCAAATCCATCACTAGTATTCACAAATCATTGTTTCCCCCTCTGACCATTTGTGACTCGTGTTATAAGCTGTCAAAGTTGACCACACATAGTGACATTAGTTGGTCATGGTCAGTGACACATGCCTACTTTGGTTGGTCATTGTACATGGTATCCACACCGTGCCACTACTTATTGAAGGTCCTTGTGCTTGCTAGTTGATACTTGGTATTCGGAAACCATTGTTCCCCCCTCTGATCATTTCTGACTCGTATTATGAGTTGTCAACGTTCACCACACACAGCGGATTTCTTTGGTCAAAGGCAATACACATGCCTACTTTGGTCAGTCATTGTGCATGGTAGCCACACCGTGCTACTACTTCTTGAAGGTCGTTGTACTTCCTAGTTGAAAACTATTATTTTGAAACCATTGTTTTCCCCTCTGCCCATTTGTGACTCGTGCTATGGGTTGTGAACCTTGACCGTCCATACTGAAATTCTTTGGTCATGGTCAGTGACATACGCTTAGTTTGGTTGTTTGGTGGGCATAGTAGCCAAACCGTACCACTACATATTGAAGCTCTTTGTCCTTTCTAGTCGATACATAGGGTTCCCAAACCATTGTCTCTCCCTTTGACCATTTGTGACTTGTGTTATAAGTTGTCAATGTTGACCACACATAGTTGATTTTTTTGGTCTGAGTCAGAGACGTTTGCATCCATTGGTTGTCACTGTGCACGCTAGCCACACCGTGCCTCTGCTTGTTGAAGGTCTTTGTACTTCCCAGTTGATAACTAGTGTTCCCAACCCATTGTTTCCCCCTCTGACCATTTGTGACTTGTGTTATGAGTTTTCAACGTTGACCACACACTGTGAAATTTTGGTCATGGTTAGTGGCACATGCCTACTTTGGTTTGTCACTGTACATGGTTGCCCCGCCGTGTCACTACAAACTGAAGGTCTTTGTGCTTTCTAGTTCATAGCCACTGTTCCCAAACCATTGCTACCCCCTCTGACTCTCTGTGAATCTTGTTGTGAGTTGTCAACCTTGACCACATGAAGTGAAATTCTTTGGTCATGGTCAGTGATACATGCATACTTTGGTTGGTCACTGTGCATGGTAGCCACACTGTGCCACTACATACTAAAGGCCTTTGTACTTACTAATCGATAACTAGTATTCACAAATCATTGTTTCCCCCTCAGACCATTTGTGAATTGTGTTATGAGCTGCCAAAGCTGACCACACATAGTGACATTCTTTGGTCATGGTCAGTGACACATGCCTACTTTGGTTCGTCATCGTACATGTTAGCCACATCGTGCCACTACGTATTGAACTTCCCTGTGCTTGCTAGTTGATACCTGGTGTCCCAAGCCATTGTTTCCCCCTCTGACCATTTGTGACTTGTGTTATGAGTTGTCAACGTTGACCACACACAGCAAATTTCTTTGGTCAAAGGCAGTACATATGCCTACTTTGGTCGGTCATTGTGCATGGTAGTCACACTGTGCTACTACTTATTGAAGAACGTTGTACTTGTTAGTTGAAAACTAATATTCCAAAACCATTGTTTCCCCCTCTGACCATTTGTGGCTCGTGTTATGGGTTGTGAACGTTGACCATCCATACTAATTTTTTTTGGTCATGGTGAGTGACATATGCCTAGTTTGGTTGTTTGGTGTGCATAGTAGCCACATTGTGCCACTACCCATTAAAGTTCTTTGTCCTTTCTAGTCAATACATACAACTCCCAAACCATTGTCTCTCCGTCTGACCATTTGTGACTCGTGTTATGTGTTGTCAATGTTGACCACACAAAGTGGACGTCTTTGGTCATAACCAGTGACGTATGCATCCTTTGGTTGGTCACTGTGCATGGTAGCTACACCGTGCCACTACTTGTTGAAGGTCTTTGTACTTGCTAGTTGATAACTAGTCTTCCCAACCCATTGTTTTTCCTTTGACCATTTGTGACTCGCGTAATGAGTTTTCAACGTTGACCACACACTGTGAAATTCTTTTGGTCATGGTTAGTGGCACATGCCTAAGTTTCTTTGTCACTGTACATGGTTGCCATGCCGTGTTACTATGTACTGAAGGTCTTTGTGCTTTCTTGTTGATAGCCAGTGTTCCCTAACCATTGTTATCCCCTCTGACTATCTGTGACTCTTGTTGTGAGTTGTCATCGTTGACCACATGAAGTGAAATTCTTTGGTCATGATCAGTGACATATTCATACTTTGGTTGGTCACTGTGCATGGTAGCCACACTGTGTCAATACACATTGAAGGTCCTTGTACTTGCTAGTCTATAACTAACATTCAAAAACCATTTTCCCCCCTCTGACCATTTGTGACTCGTGTTATGGGTCGTGAACGCTGACCACCCATACTGAAATTCTTTGGTCATGGTCAGTGACATATGCCTAGTTTGGTTGGTCACTGTGCACGCTAGCCACATCGTGCCACTACTTGTTGAAGGTCTTTGTACTTGCTAGTTGATAACTAGTGTTTCCAACCAATTGTTTTCCCCTCTGACCATTTCTGACTTGTGTTATGAGTTTTCAATGTCAACCACACACTTTAAAATTCTTTTGGTAATGGTTAGTGGCATATGCTTACATTGGTTTGTCAGTGTACATGGTTGCCACGCTGTGTCACTATGTATTAAAGGTCTTTGTGCTTTCTAGTTAATAGCCAGTGTTCCTAAACCATTGTTACCCTTTTGACTATCTGTGATCCTTGTTGTGAGTTGTGAACGTTGACCACATGAAGTCAAAGTCTTTGGTCATGGTCAGTGACATATGCATGCTTTGGTTGGTCACTGTGCATGGTAGCCACACTATGCCACTACATATTGAAGGTCTTTGTACTTGCTAATCGATAACTGGTGTTCACAAAATATTGTTTCACCCTCTTACCATTTGTGACTCGTGTTATGAGTTGTCAAAGTTGACCACACATGGTGACATTTTTTGGTCATGGTCAGTGACACATGCCTACTATGGTTGGTCATTGTACAAGGTAGCCACACCGTGCCACCACTTATTGAAGATCACTATGCTTTCTAGTTGATACCTGGTGTTCCCAAACCATTTTTTCCCCCTCTGACCATTTTTGACTCGTATTATGAGTTGTCTACGTTGACCACACACTGCGGATTTTTTTGGTCAAAGGCAGTACAAATGCCTACTTTGGTCGGTCATTGTGCATGGTAGCCACACCGTGCTACTACTTATTGAAGGTCGTTGTACTTGCTAGTTGAAAACTAATATTCCGAAACCATTGTTTCCCCCTCTGACCATTTGTGATTCGTGTTATGGGTTGTGAACGTTGACCACCCATACTGAAAATCGTTGATCATGGTCACTGACATATGCCTACTTTGGTTGTTAGGTGTACATAGTAGCCACACCGTGCCACTACATATTGAAGTTCTTTTTGCTTTGTAGTCAATACTTAGGGTTGTTAAACCATTGTCTCTCCCTCTGACCATTTGTGACTCGTGTTATGAGTTATCAATGTTGACCACACATAGTGGACTTCTTTGGTCATAGTAAGTGACGTATGCATGGTTTGGTTGGTCACTGTGGACGCTAGCCAAACCGTGCCAGTACTTGTTGAAAGTATTTGTACTTGCTATTTGATAGCTAATGTTATAAACCCATTGTTTCCCCCTCTGACCATTTGTAACTCGTGTTATGACTTTTCAACGTTGACCTCATACTGTAAAATTCTTTTGTCATGGTTAGTGGCATATGCCTACTTTGGTTTGTCACCGTACATGGTTGCTACATCGTGTCACTATTTACTAAAGGTCTTTGTGCTTTCTAGTTGATAGCCAGTGTTCCCAAACCATTGTTACCCCCTCTGACTATCTGTGACTCTTGTTGTGAGTTGTCAACGGTGACCACATGAAGTGAAATTTTTTGGTTATGATCAGTGACATATGCATACTTTGGTTGGTCACTGTGCATGGTAGCCACACTGTGCCACTACACATTGAAGGTCTCTGTACATGCAAATCGATAACTAGTATTCACAAACCATTGTTTCCCCCTCTGACCATTTGTGACTAGTGTTATAAGTTGTTAAAGGTGACCACACATAGTGACTTTCTTTGGTCATGGTCAGTGACACATGCCTACTTTGGTTGGTCATTGTACATGGTAGCCACACTGTGCCACTACTTATTGAAGGTCCCTGTACTTGCTAGTTGACACTTGGTGTTTCCAAACAGTTGGTCCCCCCTCTGACCATTTGTGACTTGTGTTATGAGATGTCAACGTTGACCACACACTACGGATTTCTTTGGTCAAAGGACAAACATATGCCTACTTTGGTCGGTCATTGTGCATGGTAGCCACACCGTGCTACTACTTATTGAAGGTTGTCGTACTTGCTAGTTGAAAACTAATATTCCAAAACCATTGTTCCCCCTCTGACCATATGTGACTCGTGTTATTAGTTGTGAACGTAGACCGCACATACTGAAATTCTTTGGTCATGGTCAGTGACATATGCTTGGTTTGGTTGTTTGGTGTGCATAGTAGCCACACAGTGCCACTACGTATTGAATTTCTTTGTCCTTTCTAGTCAATTCATAGGGTTCCCAAATCATTGTCTCTCCCTCTGACCATTTGTGACTCGTGTTATGAGTTGTCAATGTTGACCACACATAGTGGACTTCTTTGGTCATAGTCAGTGACGTATGCATCCTTTTGTTGGTCATTGTGCACGCTAGCCACACCGTGCCACTACTTGTTGAAGGTCTTTGTACTAGCTAGTTGATAACTAGTGTTCCCAATCCATTGTTTCCCCCTCTGACCATTTGTGACTCGTGTAATGAGTTTTCAACGTTGATCACACACTATGAAGTTCTTTTTGTCATGGTTAGTGGCACATGCCTACTTTGGTTTGTCACTGTACATGGTTGCCGCGCCGTGTCACTACGTACTGAAGGTCTTTGTGCTTTCTAGTTGATAGCCTGTGTTCCCAAACCATTGTTACTCCCTCTGACTATCTGTGACTCTTGTTGTGATTTGTCACCGTTGACCACATGAAGTGAAATTCGTTGGTCATTGTCAGTGCCATATGCATACTTTGGTTGGTCACTGTGCATGGTAGCCACACTCTGCCACTACATATTAAATTTCCTTGTACTTGCTAATGGATAAATGACATTCACAAACCATTGTTTCCCCCTCTGACCATTTGTGACTCGTGTTATGAGTTGTCAAAGTTGACCACACATAGTGACATTCTTTGGTCATGGTCAGTGACACATGCCTACTATGGTTGGTCATTGTACATGGTAGCAACACGGTGCCACTACTTATTGAAGGTTCTTGTGCTTGCTAGTTGATACGTTCTGTTCCCAAACTATTGTTTCCCCCTCTGACCATTTGTGGCTCGTATTATATTTTGTCAACGTTCACCACATAAAGCGGATTTCTTTGGTCAAAGGCAGTACATATGCCTACTTTGGTCGGTCATTGTGCATGGTAGCCACACCGTGGTACTACTTATTGAAGGAAATTGTACTTGCTAGTTCAAAACTAATATTCCAAAACCATTGTTTCCCCCTCTGACCATTTGTGACTTGTGTTATGGGTTCTGAACTTTGACCACCCATACTAGAATTCTTTGGTCATGGTCATTGACATATGCCTAGTTGGGTTGTTTGGTGTGCAAAGTAGCCACGTTGTGCCACTACGTATTGAAGTTCTTTGTCCTTTCTAGTCAATACATATGGTTCCCAAACCATTGTCTCTCCCTCTGACCACTTGTGACTCGTGTTATGTGTTGTCAATATTGACCACACATAGTGGACGTCTTTGGTCATATCCAGTTATGTATGCATCCTTTGGTTGTTCACTGTGCATGCTAGCTACACCATGCCACTACTTGTTGAAGGTCTTTGTACTTGCTAGTTGATGGCTAGTGTTTCCAACCCATTGTTTCCCCTCTGACCACTTATGACGCGTGTAATGAGTTTTCAACGTTGATCACACACTGTGACATTCTTTTGGTCATGGTTAGTGGCACATGCCTACGTTGGTTTGTCACTGTTCATGGTTGCCATGCCGTGTGACTATGTACTGAAGGTATTTGTGCTTTCTAGTTGATAGCCAGTGTTCCCAAAGCATTGTTACCCCCTCTGACTATCTGTGACTCTTGTTGTGAGTTGTCAACGTTGACCACATGAAGTAAAACTCTTTGGTCATGATCAGTGACATATTAATACTTTGGTTCGTCACTGTGCATGGTAGCCACACTATGCCACTACATATTGAAGGTCCTTGTACTTGCTAATCAATAACGAGCATTCACAAACCATTGTTTCCCCCTCTGACCATTTGTGACTCGTGTTATGGGTTGTGAACGCTGACCACCCACACTGAAATTCTTTGGTCATGGTCAGTGACATATGCCTAGTTTGTTTGGTCATTGTAGACGCTAGCCACATCGTGGCACTACTTGTTGAAGGTCTTTGTACTTGCTATTTGATAACTAGTGTTCCCAATCCAATTTTTTCCCCCTCTGACCATTTCTGACTCGTGTTATGAGTTTTCAATGTTGACCACACACTGTGAAATTGTTTGGTCATGGTTAGTGGTATGTGCTTACTTTGGTTTGTCAATGTACATGGTTGCCACGCTGTGTCACTACGTATTCAATGTCTTTGTGCTTTCTAGTTAATCGCCAGTGTTCCTAAACCATTGTTACCCCCTCTGACTATCTATGACTCTTGTTTTGAGTTGTCAATGTTGACCACATGAAGTGAAAGTCTTTGGTCATGAACAGTGACATATGCATACGTTGGTTGGTCACTGTGCATGGTAGCCACACTATGCCACTACGTATTGAAGGTCTCTGTACTTGCTAATCAATAACTGGTATTCATAAACCATTGTTTCCCCCTCTGACAATTTGTGACTCGTGTTATGAGTTGTCAAAGTTGACCACACATAGTGACATTTTTTGGTCATGGTCAGTGACACATGCCTACTATGGTTGGTCATTGTACATGTAGCCACACCGTGCCACTACTTATTGAAGATCACAGTGCTTGCTAGTTGATACCTGGTGTTTCCAAACCATTGTTTCCCCCTCTGACCACTTGTGACTCGTATTATGAGTTGTCAACGTTGACCACACCTTGCGGATTTCTTTGGTCAAAGGCAGTACAAATGCCTACTTTGGTCGGTCATTGTGCATGGTAGCCACACCGTGCTACTGCTTATTGAAGGTCGTTGTACTTGCTAGTTGAAAACTAATACTCCAAAACCATTGTTTCCCCCTCTGACCATTTGTGACTCGTGTTATGGGTTGTGAACGTTGACCACCCATACTGAAATTCGTTGGTCATTGTCACTGACATATGCCTCCTTTGGTTGTTCGGTGTACATAGTAGCCACACCGTGCCACTATGTATTGAAGTTCTTTGTCTTTTCTAGTCAATACATAGGGTTCTTAAACCATTGTCTCCCCCTGTGACCATTTGTGACTCGTGTTATGAGTTGTCAATGTTGACCACACATAGTGAACTTCTTTGGTCATAATCAGTTACGTATGCATCCTTTGGTTGTCACTGTGCACGCTAGCCACACTGTGCCACTACTTGCTGAAGGTCTTTGTCCTTGCTTGTTGGTAACAAGTGTTCCCAACCCATCGTTTCCCCCTCTGACCATTTGGGACTCGTGTTATGAGTTTTCAACGTTGACCACACACTGTGAAATTTTGGTCATGGTTAGTGGCACATGCCTACTTTAGTTTGTCACTGTACATGGTTGCCACGCTGTGTCACTACGTACTGAAGGTCTTTGTTCTTTTTAGTTCATAGCCACTGTTCACAAACCATTGTTACCCCCTCTGACTATCTGTGAATCTTGTTGTGAGTTGTCAACATTGACCACATGAAGTGAAATTCTTTGGTCATGGTCAGTGACATATGCATACTTTAGTTGGTCACTGTGCATGGTAGTCACACTGTGCCACTACATATTAAAGGCCTTTGTACTTGCTAATCGATAACTGGTATTCACAAACCATTGTTTCCCCCTCCGACCATTTGTGAATCATGTTATGAGTTGTCAAAAATGACCACACATAGTGACATTCTTTGATCATGGTCAGTGACACATGCCTACTTTGGTTCGTCATCGTACATGTTAGCCACATCGTGCCACTACGTATTGAACGTCGCTGTGCTTGCTAGTTGATACCTGGTGTCCCAGACCATTGTTTCCCCCTCTGACCATTTGTGACTCGTGTTATGGGTTGTGAACGTTGACCACCCATACTAAAATTCTTTGGTCATGGCCAGGGACATATGCCTAGTTTGGTTGTATGGTGTGCATATTAGCTACATCGTGCCACTACACATTGAGGTTCTTTTTCCTTTCTAGTCGCTACATACGGTTCCTAAACCATTGTCTCTCCCTCTGACCATTTGTGACTCGTGTTATGTGTTGTCAATGTTGACCACACATAGTGGACGTCTTTGGTCATATCCAGTGACGTATGCATCCTTGGGTTGGTCACTGTGCATGCTAGCTAAACCGTGCCACTACTTTTTGAATGTCTTTGTACTTTCTAGTTGATAACAAGTGTTCCCAACCCATTGTTTCCCCTCTAACCATTTGTGAATCGTGTTATGAGTTTTCAACATTGACCACACATTGTCAAAATTCTTTTGGTCATGGTTAGTGGCACATGCCTACGTTGGTTTGTCACTGTACATGGTTGCCACGCTGTGTCACTACGTGTTAAAGGTCTTTGTGCTTTCTAGTTAATAGCCAGTGTTCCTAAACCGTTGTTACCCCCTCGGACTATCTGTGACTCTTGTTGTGAGTTATCAACGTTGACCACGTGAAGTGAAACTCTTTGGTCATGGTCAGTGACATATGCATGCTTTGGTTGGTCACTGTGCATGGTAGCCACACTGTGCCACTACATATTGAAGGTCTTTGAACTTGCTAATCGATAACTGGTATTCACAAAGCATTGTTTCCCCCTTTGACCATTTGTGACTCGTGTTATGAGTTGTCAAAGTTGACCACACATAGTGATATTTTTTTGTCATGGTCAGTGACACATGCCTGCTATGGTTGGTCATTGTACATGGTAGCCACACCGTGCCACTGCGTATTGAAGATCAATGTGCTTGCTAGTTGATACCTGGTGTTCCCAAACCATTGTTTCCCCCTCTGACCATCTGTGACTCGTATTATGAGTTGTCAACGTTGACCACACACTGCAGATTTCTCTGGTCAAAGGCAGTACAAATGCCTACTTTGGTCGGTCATTGTACATGGTAGCCACACCGTGCTACTACTTATTGAAGGTCGTTGTACTTGCTGGTTGAAAACTAATATTCCAAAACCATTGTTCCCTCCTCTCTCCATTTGTGACTCGTGTTATGGGTTGTGAACGTTGACCACCCATACTGAAATTCTTTGGTCATGGTCAGTGACATATGCCTACTTTTGTTGTTCGGTGGGCATAGAAGCCAAACCGTGCCACTACATATTGAAGTTCTTTGTCCTGTCTAGTCAATACGTAGGGTTGCCAAATCATTGTCTCTCCCTCTAACCATTTGTGCCTCGTGTTATGAGTTGTCAATGTTGACCACCCATAGGGGACTTCTTTGGTCATAGTCAGTGAAGAATGCATCCTTTGGTTGGTCACTATGCACGCTAGCCACACCGTGCCACTACTTGTTGAAGGTCTTTGTACTTGCTAGTTGATAACTAGTGTTCCCAACCCATTGTTTCCCCCTCTGACCATTTGTTACTCATGTTATGAGTTTTCAACGTTGACCACACACTGTTAAACTCTTTTGGTCATGGTTAGTGGCACATGCTTACTTTGGTTTCTCACGGTACATGGTTGCCACGCCATGTCTCTACGCACTGAAGGCCTTTGTGCTTTCTAATTCATAGCCACTGTTTCCAAACCATTGTTTCCCCCTCGGACTATCTGTGAATCTTGTTGTGAGTTGTCAATGTTGACTACATGAAGTGAAGTTCTTTCGTCATGGTCAGTGACATATGCATGCTTTGGTTGGTCAATGTGCATGGTAGCCACACTGTGCCACTACATATTGAAGGCCTTTGTACTTTCTAATCGATAACTAGTATTCACAAACCATTGTTTCCCCCTCTGACCAATTGTGACTCGTGTTATGAGTTGTCAAAGTTGACCACACATACTGACATTCTTTGGTAATGGTCAGTGACACATGCCTACTTTGGTTCGTCATTGTACATGGTAGCCATATCGTGCCACTACGTATTGAACATTCCTGTGCTTGCTAGTTGATACCTTGTGTCCCAAACCATTGTTTCCCCGTCTGACCATTTGCGACTCGTATTATGAGTTGTCAACATTGACCACACACAGCGGATTTCTTTGGTCAAAAGCAGTACATATGCCTACTTTGGTCGGTCATTGTGCATGGTAGCCACACCTTGCCACTACTTGTTGAAGGACGTTGTACTTGCTAGTTGAAAACTAGTATTCCGAAACCATTGTTTCCCCCTCCGACCATTTGTGACTCGTGTTATGGGTTGTGAACGTTGCCCACCCATATTGAAATTCGTTGGTCATGGTCAGTGACATATGCCTAGTTTGGTTGTTTGGTGCGCATAGTAGCCACATTGTGCCACTACGTATTGAATTTATTTGTCCTTTCTAGTCGATACATACGGTTCCCAAACCATTGTCTCTCCCTCTGACCATTTGTGACTCGTGTTATGTCTTGTCAATGTTGACCACACATAGTGGACATCTTTGGTCATAGTCAGTGACGTATGCATCCTTTGGTTGGTCACTGTGTACGCTAGCTACACCGTGCCACTACTTGTTGACGGTCTTTGTACTTGCTAGTTCATAACTAGTGTTCCCAACCCATTGTTTCCCCTCTGACAATTTATGACTCGTGTTATAAGTTTTCAACATTGACCACACACTGTGAAACTCTTTTTGTCATGGTTAGTGGCACATGCCTACGTTGGTTTGTCACTGTACATGGTTGCCACACCATGTCACTATGTCTAGAATGTCTTTGTGCTTTCTAGTTGATAGCAAGTGTTCCCAAACCATTGTTACCCCCTCTGACTATCCGTGACTCTTGTTGTGAGTTGTCAACGTTGACCACATGAAGTGAATTTTTTTGGTCATGACCAGTGACATATTCATACGTTGGTTGGTTACTGTGCATGGTAGCCACACTGTGCCACTACATGTTGAAAGTCCTTGTACTTGCCAATCAATAACTAGCATTCACAAACCATTGTTTCCCCCTCTAACCATTTGTGACTTGTGTTATGAGTTGTGAAACTTGACCACACATAGTGACATTCCTTGGTCATGGTCAGTGACACATGCCTACTTTGGTTGATAACTTAACATGGTAGCCACACCGTGACACTACTTATTGAAGGTCCCTGTGCTTGCTAGTTGATACCTGGTATTCTCAAACCATTGCTTTCCACTGTGACCATTTGTGACTCGTATTATGACTTGTCAATGTCGATCACACACAGTGGATTTCTTAGGTCAAAGGCAGTACATGTGCCTACTTTGGTTGGTCATTGTTCATGGTAGTCACACCATCCTACTACTTATTGAAGGTCGTTGTACTTGGTAGTTGAAAAATAATATTCCGAAACCATTGTTTCCCTTTCTGACCATTGTGACTCATGTTGTGGGTTGTCAACATTGACCACCCATACTGAAATTCTTTGGTCATGATCAGTCACATATGCCTAGTTTGGTTACTTGGTGTGCATAGTAGCCACACCGTGCCAGTGCGTATTGAAGTTCTTTGTCCCTTCTAAACAAAACATAGGGTTCCCAAACCATTGTATCTCCCTCTGACCGTTTGTGACTCGTGTTATAAGTTGTCAATGTTGACCACACATAGTGGACTTCTTTGGTCATTGTCAGTGACGTATGCATCCTTTGGTTGGTCACTGTGCATGCTAGCAACACCATGCCACTACTTGTTGAAGGTCTTTGTACTTGCTACTTAAGAACTAGTGTTCCCAACCCATTTTTTCCAACTCTGACCATTTGTGACTCGTGTTATGAGTTTTCAACGTTAACCACACACTGTGAAATTCTTTTGGTCATGGTTAGTGGCATAAGCCTACTTTGGTTTGTCACTGTACATGGTTGCCACGCTGTGTCACTATGAACTGAAGGTCTTTGAGCTTTCTAGTTGATAGCCAGTGTTCCCAAACCATTGTTACCCCCTCTCTCTATTTGTGACTCTTGTTGTGAGTTCTCAACGTTGACCACATGAAGTTAAACTACTTTGTCATGGTCAGTGACATATGCATACTTTGGTTGGTCACACTGCATGGTAGCCACACTGTGCCACTACATATTGAAGGTCTTTGTACTTTCTAGTCGATAACTATTATTCATAAACCATTGTTTCCCCCTCTTACCATTTATGACTCGTGTTATGAGTTGTCCAAGTTGACCACACATAGTGACATTCTTTGGTCATAGTCAGTGACACAAGCCTACTTTGGTTGGTCATTGTACATGGTAGCCACACCGTGCCACTACTTATTGAAGGTCCTTGTGCTTTCTAGTTGATACATGGTGTTCCCAAACCATTGTTTCCCCCTCTCACCATTTGTGACTCGTATTATGAGTTGTCAACATTGACTACACACAGCGGATTTCTTTGGTCAAAGGCAGTACATATGCTCACTTTGATCGGTCATTGTGCATGGTAGCCACACCGTGCTACTACTTTTTGAAGGTCATTGTACTTGCTAGTTGAAAACTAATATTCGGAAACCATTGTTTCCCCCTCTGACCATTTGTGTCTCGTGTTATGGGTTGTGAACGTTGACCACCCATACTGAAATTCTTTGGTCATGGTCAGTGACATTTGCATAACTTGGTTGTTCGATGTGCATAGTAGCCACACCGTGCCCGTACGTATTGAAGTTCTTTGTCCTTTCTAGTCGATACATAGGGTTCCCAAACCATTGTCTCTCCCTCCGACCATTTGTGACTCGTGTTATGAGTTGTCAATGTTGACCACACATAGTGGACTTCTTTGGTCATAGTCAGTGATGTATGCATCCTTTGGTTGGTCACTGTGCACACCAGCCACACCATGCCACTACTTGTTGAAGGTCTTTGTACTTACTAGTTGATAAGTAGTGTTCCCAACCCATTGTTTCCCCCTTTGTCCATTTGTGACTTGTGTTATGAGTTTTCGACGTTGACCACACACTGTTGAATTCTTTTGGTCATGGTTAGTGGCATATGCCTTCTTTGGTTTGTCACTGTACATGGTTGCCACGCCGTGTCACTACGTACTGAAGGTCTTTGTGCTTTCTAGTTGACAGGCAGTGTTCCCAAACCATTGTTACCCCCTCTGACTATCTGTGACTCTTGTTGTGAGTTGTCAACGTTGACCACATGAAGTGAAATTCTTTAGTCATGGTCAGTGACATATGCATACTTTGGTTGGTCACTGTGCATGGAAGCCACACTATGCCACTACATGTTGAAGGTCTTTGTACTTCCTACTTAAAAACTAGCATTCACAAACCATTATTTCCCCCTCTGACAATTTGTGACTCGTGTTATGAGTTGTCAAAGTTGTCGACACATAGCGACATTCTTTGGTCATGGTCAGTGACACATGCCTACTTTGGTTGGTCAGTGTACATGGTAGCCACACCGTGCCACTACATATTTAAGCTCCATGTGCTTGCTAGTTGATACCAGGTGTTCCCAAAGCATTTCCCCCCCCTATGACCATTTGTGACTCGTATTATGAGTTATGAAATTGACCACAAACAGCGGATTTCTTTGGTCAAAGGCAGTACATATGCCTCCTTGGGTCGGTCATTGTGCATGGAAGCCACACCATGTTACTACTTATTGAAGGTCGTTGTACTTGCTAGTTGAAAACTAAAATTCTGAAACCATTGTTTTCCCCTCTGACCATTTGTGACTTGTGTTATGGGTTGTGAACGTTGACCACCCATACTGAAGCTCTTTGGTCATGGTCACTGACATATGCCTAGTTTGGGTGTTCAATGTGCATAGTAACCACACCGTGCCACTACGTATTGAAGTTTTTTGTCATTTCTAGTTGATACATGTGGTTCCCAAACCATTGTCTCTCCCTCTGACTTCTTATGACTTGTGTTGTGTGTTGTCAATGTTGACCAAACATAGTGGACTTCTTTGGTCATACTCAGTCATGTATGCATCCTTTGGTTGGTCCTTGTGCACGCTAACCACACCGTGCCACTACTTGTTGAAGGTCTTTGTACTTGCTAGTTGTTAGCTAGTGCTCCCAATTCATTGTTTCCCCCTCTGACCATTTGTGACTCGTGTCATGAGTTTTCAACGTTGACCACACACCGTGAAATTCTTTGGGTCATGGTAAGTGGCATATGCCTACTTTGGTTTGTCACTGTACATGGTTGCCACGCCATGTCACTACATACTAAAGGACTTTGTGCTTTCTAGTTGATAGCCAGTGTTCCCAAACCATTGTTACTCCCTCTGACTTTCTGTGACTCTTGTTGTGAGTTGTCAACGTTGACCACATGAAGTGAAATTCCCTGGTCATGGTCAGTGACATATGCATACTTTGGTTGGTCACTGTGCATGGTAGCCACACTGTGCCACTACATATTAAAGGTCTCTGTACTTCCTAATTGAAAACTAGCATTCACAAACCATTGTTTCCCCCTCTGACAATTTATGACTCGTGTTATGAGCTGTCAAAGTTGTCCACACATAGCGACATTCTTTGGTCATGGTCAGTGACACATGCCTACTTTAGTTGGTCACCGTACATGGTAGCCACACCTTGCCACTACATATTGAAGCTCCATGTGCTTGCTAGTTGATACCTGGTGTTCCCCAACCATTGTTTCCCCCTCTGACCATTTGTGACCCGTATTATGAGTTATGAACATTGACCACACACAGTGGATTTCTTTGGTCAAAGGCAGTACATATGCCTACTTTGGCCGGTCATTGTGCATGGTAGCCACACCGTTTACCACTTATTGAAAGTCGTTGTACTTGCTAATTGAAAACTAATGTTATGAAACCATTGTTTTCCCCTCTGACCATTTGTTACTTGTGTTATGGGTTGTGAACGTTGACCGCCCATACTAAAATTCTTTGGTCATGGTCAGTGACGTATGCCTAGTTTGGTTGTTTGGTGTGCATAGTAGCCACACCGTGCCACTACGTATTGAAGTTCTTTGTCCTTTATAGTCGATACATGGGGTTCCCAAACCATTGTCTCTCCCTCTGACCATTTGTGACTCGTGTTATGACTTGTCAATGTTGACCACACATAGTGGACTTCTTTGGTCATTGTCAGCGACGTATGCATCCTTTGGTTGGTCATTGTGCACGCTAGCCACACCGTGCTACTACTTGTTGAAGGTCTTTGTACTTGCTAGTTGATAACCAATGTTCCCAACCCATTGTCTCCCCCTCCAAACATTCGTGACTTGTGTTATGAGTTTTCAACGTTGACCACACACTGTGAATTTTTTTTGGTCATGGTTAGTGGCATATGCCTACTTTGGTTTGTCACTGTACATAGATGCCACGCTGTGTCATTACGCACTGATGGTATTTGTGCTTTCTAGTTGATAGCCAGTGTTCCCAACCCATTGTTACCCCCTCTGACTTTCTTTGACTCTTATTGTGAGTTGTCAACGTTGACCACGTGAAGTGAAATTCTTTGGTCATGGTCAGTGACATATGCATACATTGGTTGGTCACTGTGCATGGTAGCCAGACTGTGCCACTACATATTGACGGTCTTTGTACTTGCTAATTGACAACTAGTATTCACAAACCATTGTCTCCGCCTCTGACCATTTTTGACTCTTGTTATGAGTTGTCAAGGTTGACCACACATAGTGACATTCTTTGGTCATGGTCAGTGACAAACGCCTACTTTGGCTGGTCATTGTACATGGTAGCCACACCGTGCCACTACTTATTGAAGGCCTCTGTGCTTGCTAGTTGATACCTGGTGTTCCCAAACCATTGTTTCCCCCTCTGACCATTTGTGACTCGTATTATGAGTTGTCAATGTTGACCACACACAGCGGATATCTTTGGTTAAAGGCAGTACATATGCTTACTTTGGTCGGTCATTGTGCATGGTAGCCACACCATGCTACTACTTATTGAAGGTCGTTGTACTTTCTAGTTGAAAACTAATGTTCCGAAACCATTGTTCCCCCCTCTGACCATTTGTGACTCGTGTTATGCATTGTGAACGTTGACCACCCATACTGAAATTCTTTGTTCATGGTCAGTGACATATGCCTAGTTTGGTTGTTTGGTGTGCATAGTAGCCACACCGTGCCACTACGTATTGAAGTCCTTTGTCCTTTCTAGTCGATACATAGAGTCTCCAAACCATTGTCTCTCCCTCTGACCATTTGTGACTCGTGTTATGAGTTGTCAATGTTGACCAAACATAGTGGACTTTGTTGGTCATTGTAAGTGACGTTTGCATCCTTTGGTTGGTCACTGTGCACGCTAGCCACACCATGCCACTACTTCTTGGAGGCATTTGTACTTGCTAGTTGATAACTAGTCCTCCCAACCCATTGTTTCCCCCTCTGACCATTTGTGACTCGTGTTATGAGTTTTCAACGTTGACCACACACAGTGAGATTCTTTTGGTCATGGTTAGTGGCATATGCCTACTTTGGTTTGTCATTGTACATGGTTGCCACGCCGTTTCACTACGTACTGAAGGTGTTTGTGTCAGGATTATGGCAACCAGGAAGGAGCGACTCAAGTAGACCTTACCGAGTGATGGATCACAAGTGTTGAGTTGAATCACCAGTCACAAGGTACAGATCTGAGCGATGCGAGGCAGGCAAGTCGCTGAAGGACTGAAACGATAGCAGCTGCGATGAGGATGAGGAAAAGTGATTGATTGATAGAAGCGGAAGCAAACAAGTACTCTGGTCTAACCTTACTAAAGTACTGTTCTGTGTCTCACCAAAACCCCTGCGAGGTTGAAGCGCTGCTTTGTGTCGTTCAGGCGACGTGTGGTGAAGTTCTTTCCACAGCGCGATTTGTTGTGGTCCTCTGAGGCAGTGTCGGTGCACGGATCTCGGTCGTGCGTGTCCGTTGAGATTCGTGCGGTCATTTTCTTGTTTGTGCGCAGATGTGCTCCAGTCTTCTCGCTGGTTTCTTTTCATTGTTTCGGACACCCTCCGTGAAGGGAACCAGCGTGGAAGCTTCAGGTGTCTCTGGTCCTGAGACCTGGAAGATATATCAGGGTTGCATGCTGTGCCTGGTATAAGGCTTTGGTGAAGATGTCAGTCCTATTGGCCTTTGAGACCACATGCTGAACCAAGAGTTATTTTGCCTGCACATTTTCCCTGACGAAGAAGTAGCGCAGCTAAATGTGCTTGGTTTGCCCATGAAAGACTGGGTTTTTTTGTGAGGGCGATGGTACTTCAGTTCTCGTTGTTGTTCTTCTATGCCCCATGGCCACTGCTATGGGTTGACGGACAGGTTGGGCATGCACTGCTCCCTTGGAGTAAGTCCCCCAAACCTTGTTCGTGGTGCAAGTCCAAGCGAGACACCAGAAGTGTAGCGCAACGGATAGCATGTTGGACTTAGGGAAAACAGGTCCTGCGATCGAGCCTTGATGTGCGCAGGAGGTTTTTTGACCTTCTAGCACAGGGGAAGTTTCTTAGACATTTCTCCATGCATGAGGAGAGTGCGCCACTTGGCGGTCAGTGGATGCGTCAATTGGCGGACTGGTGAGGTGGTGTGGAGTGACCACCCCAAAAGTGTCACTACCCACAGACCCAGGCCTAGGACTATATGTACCAGGCTCATTCCTCATTCTAATTACACAATTTGGCCTTAGATGCTCCTCACAGAGTTGTCCAACTAAGGAACAGTATAAATAAGACACTGGTTGGTCTAAGCCCCAGGAGTTAGTCTTTGACTAGCACCTCGCGCGAAAGTGACCAAGTGTTAAGTGGACACAGTTGCTAGCAAGTGATTGCCTAGGAACTGCTCAGTGTGGAACCGTGATCCTGAGGGTGATATCTTCTCCTANGCCTCAGGCCGGTTGACAAAGGGTTAT
Organism: Penium margaritaceum; assembly: GCA_023375785.1. Taxonomy (NCBI): domain Eukaryota; kingdom Viridiplantae; phylum Streptophyta; class Zygnematophyceae; order Desmidiales; family Peniaceae; genus Penium; species Penium margaritaceum. Next base: position 41,614 of record SZWC01005341.1, read on the forward strand.
GGGCCCACACTGACCAGTTGTAAGGCACGCTTCGCTCAACTCTGGTACGCTCTCTCCAGGTGCACACGCCGGCTCCATCAACTCCATCAGCTCCATCAGCTTCATCAGCTCCAACGGCTTGGTCTGCACTTAGCACACAGGGACTAAGGACAAGCTCTGCCCTTGGAGGCACGACCCTTGTGTCCCAACCAGGACAAGCTCTGCCCTTGGTGGCAAGACCCTGGGTGTGTTGGTGTAGATATATGCTCTGTTTGCAGGTGAACATCGGCTGGAGGGGTAAGCAATGGATCTGCATCCTAAAACCGGTAGCAGACATCAGCTAATATCAGCCTACATCAACCTCAACGCAGCAGAGACGTGGGAAGCAGACAAGGGCAACAAAAATGGTTGACCCATCGGGAGAAGTAGGGGCTGCCGTAGGGCAGTCCTCAAGCTCAACAGTGGCTACCACAGGGTAGACCACTGGAGAAAATGTGAGTGCTATGTCACTGCCACAACGTCTTGGACCCCTGGGAGGAATCCCCATTTTCGAGGGGATTGACTTCCCCCTTTGGAGATGGCAGTTTGAGCTGGCGATGAAAGTGCGCGGCTACATCAAGCTACTGAAGGGAGAGGAGCAGATTCCCGCAGAAGGCACATCTGAGCATGAGGCTTGGATGGATCGAAATGATATTGTAATGTCATTCCTCAGCAACGCGATAGCGAAGAAGTATGTTCCCATCATTGCCGGGTACACGCTGGCTTCCGAAGCTTACGACAAGCTCAAGTACGTGCACCAATCCACCTCCCTCGCGAACAGACTATTCATCCTACAACGGCTGATCAGCATGCGGGTGAATGAGGGCGAATCAATCCCCAATTTCCTACAGGATTTTGAAGGACTCCTTGGCGAGGCTCGCCAGATGAACTGGGACCTTGACGAGAACATGCAAGCCATGATCCTCCTCATGGCGCTAC